>JAZHYW010029122.1:0-15220 GCA_037355805.1 Ixodes ricinus | reverse complement strand
AGTTTGGACCGACATTTTTTTTTCCTAAGGGGGTAAAATCGCCCCTCTTACCCATCATTTTTTTTTTAAGACGACAGATCGAGGATGCTTGGTAAATGGACCCGACCAAGCTGCTCACCAGAACAAAGGAAAGTCATCCTGGATTTACTTGTGGATTACATAAGACTATCGGTACCCATCAACTCATCTAGTCCTGACGTAGTCACCACAAGGCCAAAGCATGTGATTACTTTATAAAAATAAAAACATGTTTTAGCTCACTCACTCTGTCACCCCTTCACTTCCCAAATACGTCCGAGCTTCCTTCCCTTAGCATTTTAAGGCTAAAGAAACCTTGCAGTGAATCCAACTTGCGAAACTACCTTTTTGCCGATTCGGGTGCATGAGTGTATGCATAAGCACCTCTACATGAAATACAAAAAAGGGGAACTTTGATTATTCGCACAGAAAGTTAACATTATTCGGAACAATATAAAAATACAAATGAAATAATGATATGATCTTTCTTAGGAACGCGTGCTCAGATAATTACTAAATTTTCTATTTGATGACATCTAAATATTTAAATAAATTATTTCATGATCAGAAATTCTTCTAAAGAGGTACAGGTCGGTAGCACATTTATATGCGTACGGGCGTATAAAATGTACGAATCAAATTGTCTAATTAATTTTAAGATACAAGGCTCCAAGTATGTCACCGAAACGTCAAACGCATTTTTTCTTCGTGGCATAAAATACGCGAAAGCAATTTAGTCTAAAAGAACAAAAAAAGGCCATGCGTCACATATTTATAAGAAAAATTACTCTGAGTATTTTCATTTGTACCTATTTAAAACAACCAACAGAGCTATGAGCGCAAATCAAGTAGCCTATAAATAGGAAGCATTTCATCTTGCTCCACTTCAAAAATTGCGTGGAGGAATAAAATACGTCAAAACAAATATAAGAAGTGGTTTTGTTTTTCGCGGAAATTAGGCAGTAATAAATACTTGTTTGAAGTAAATTAAGATAGCCACCCCGAAACGCGTGTTCGATTTCATATGTAACTTAAAACTACGGCGATGCTCACCGGTATAGTTATCTTATCTAATCGCGGTCGCAAATGCTGTTTCGACTGAGTCTCTAATCAAAACTGCAGTCAACGAGACGCGTAACCGCATGCTGATAATTCAATAAACGTCAAAGTTAAAAAAGAACAAAAAAAAACTTAAGAACGTAATATTTTATATAAAAACCGTAAACGACTCTCCAGTCTAGTATGACCAACTTCTGCAGGAAAGCGCGGAACAGTAAATAACGCCAAGCACTATGCAGCGTAATACAATTACCCCAGAGAACCACGTGCAGTTTACAGCTATTTTCGATCAGAGACAGCCGCAGAAAATAGAAAAATAAATACTGGGATTGTTTGTTCGGCATGCGTCGCCCTCTGTGTTACACAATCTCAACGAGTCCCCGTTACTGCAGAAGTTGGGCGCTAGATGGCGCAATGTGTCAGAACGAACACTAACCACACGGGTAAAGGCGCCGAATTTGAAGCGCTTGTCGGATTATCGGGCATTCCAGTTCCAGCTGGAAGGCCTCTCCGTGGAGCACGATACCACTTTAGGATGTGTCACTTCTCACCCATTCCTAGGTTCCTGCTGCCGCGGTCTTCTGTTCGTCGCTGTTTTGCCCGCCGCTATAGCTACTACTCGATTCACTCACACTGCATGTTGGAGGGCAATCTCGCCATTTCCATCAACGTTTAGGCCTTTGGGCAGTGTGCGCTCCATCCCTCTGCTTTCTCGTCAACACTGGCAGAATGTACCACACACTTCTGGTAACCGGCACCACGGTGTCAGCACAGTGCGCGACTACATGAGTGGGCAGAAGCACCCGAAGCTCCTTGGGCACGATCCTGCTTCTAAGATATGGAACTTCCCGCCCATTCCTAGGTCGGCCCTTACCATTACGTTATTGAGACAACAATGCATTTGGGATAGTGTTATCGTGACCATTTTGCTCATATGAGTGCTTGTCCCCTGTTGGGCTGCCTATTGCCTCCTTAACATCGAAAGCGTTTCTTGTTTTTAAAGGGGCACTGACACATCAAAATCATACTTTAAAACGATTGAAAATGATGCCGGGACATTACCCTCGAAATTCGAAACTTGTGAATTCGGTATTTGTGAAGTAAAAAAAAAAAAAACAATTTTCATCTGCCGAATTTGAAGTTCCCTAGCGATCCGCGCCGGTGCGTTGACTTCAAGTATTGCGGAGTCCTGCAAGTCGACTTTCTTTTACGACTCAGGGCTGATGCCACCGCGACTCGAAGCGAGGAGGTGAGGAGCGGGAGATAAGGGCGCCGGCAGACCGAGAAAAACCGGTTTTATTCCGTGCGAGCGGTGCTGCCTTCAGGCAGCATGTTTTCCGAGGGCGGATACAATTCCAGAAGGCCTCCGGACTCCGATTTTTTGTATTTCAAAAAGAAGGGCCGTAGTGCGTTCGCAATTGCGTTATAAAACATGTTTTACGATTTCTATTATTAAATGTGATAAAAATATCGCCTACAAAGCTTCTAAATTTTATGGTTTTTGACGTCACGAATCAAAAGAAGCGAGGAGGCGAGCAGCGGAGAGAAAAAGACCAAAAATAAAAATACGCGCCCGCGTGGCAATTTTCTTTTTTTGCGATGCGGTATTTTTTTTGCGGGTCTATAGACAGTTTTAGTGGATCGTACGCTAAAGCCTTGCGTACGCAATAAAATTGCGGGTCGGCAGTGCGTGTGCGCAGAACGCAATAGAAGAGCTAGCGTATTGCGTACGCACGCAACGCTGGGGATTTTGCGTGGCGGGCTAGCGGGCTCTGCGGGACGCTCTCGAGAGATCTCGGACCCAACGAGAGCGCCAGTTTCAAGATGGCGGTTACCTCGACTGGCGCAGCATGGGGCGACGTGATGTTTTCGAAGTTCTGTGTTACGTGAAATTGCGTGGTGTTCAGCTCGGCCATTCTTTCCGGGACCTACGGCGGTCGAATCAGATCGCCGTGCAGCTGAAGGAGTGCACAGTGAAAATGTTCGCCGCTCGGAATGTGCGTCAACGCTGCGATCTGCTCAACGCTAAGCCTATTCGCACAGTTCATCGCCGACGGACGAACGACTCTAAAAGAAATCGCCGAAGTTCTCGCTATGCACTGGACATCAGTAGGTCATGAATTTAATTCCGCGATAGCATTGATAAAAGCTGCCGTTTCCACGGGACGACTGACGAAGGCTCCGTGATCGAATTTGGCTACGCACTTGTACTCGTAGCCTCTGTATCCCGCAGAAAAGCGCGCTTGACGAGGCAGCTGCGGCTTGGTTTAATTTGAAATAAAATGATTGGACACGTTTTCATTTTCAATATTGCTTTCCAGGAGCATGGCTGCGCTATAAGCACGCGGAATTCTACGTCTCTAGCAAATTTAACCAAGATCATACGCGGTGTTCATTCGAAAACGTAACGCACAACTAAATTCGGTTTGAGCAGGTCATTTTTAGCGTACGCTATACTATTGCGTATTGCGTACGTAAGAGCCAGCAACGCTATACTAAAACTGTCTTATGACTACAACTTGTATCGTTTTTTAGACAATAAAAAAATACGACCCTCGGGGTGTCAGTGCCCCCTAAACTTGTAAAACAGTTACTGCTCTTATCAGGGAACGTCGAATTTAAACGCGGCCCTGAGGCAGGCAGGGGAAATCGGAATCTGTCTTAGCCGACCTGAAAACAGAAATTGACGTCATTGGTCGGAGGTATCAAGCCTAAAACAAATCAGGGAACACGGGGTAAGGCGTAGGACAAACTGGTTCCGGACAAGATGGTCCCAAGCGCAAACCAGGACAAACTGGTTCCGAACAAAATGGTCCCAAGCGCAAACCAGGACAAACTGGTTCCGGACAAAGTGGTCCCAAGCGCAAACCAGGACAAACTGGTTCCGGACAAAGTGGTCCCAAGCGCAAACCAGGACAAACTGGTTCTGGACAAAGTGGTCCCAAGCGCAAACCAGGACAAATTGGTTCCGGACAAAGTGGTCCCAAGCGCAAACCAGGACAAACTGGTTCCGGACAAGATGGTCCTAAGCGCAAACCAGGACAAACTGGTTCCGGACAAAATGGTCCCAAGCGCAAACCAGGACAAACTGGTTCCGGACAAAGTGGTCCCAAGCGCAAACCAGGACACACTGGTTCCGGACAAAATGGTCCCAAACGTACACGAGGACATACTGGTTCCGGACAAGATGATCCCAAGCGCAAACCATGACAAAATGTTTCCAAGTAATCAGTTGACACGTAAGGCGGTTTTTAAAATTTTAGTGAACTGATACACTGATACTTTGTTCAATACACGTGTAATGCATATTTTATTGTATTTAAGATGTTGTGAGATATTTTAGCAAACAAATAAAGAAGTCCAAAAGTTAATTTAAGGTGAGTCATCGCTCACTCTGCCGTGGGGCTGCTGTTCGCGGAAGTCAGAGCACTTACAACGGAGCTGGCGCTTGAAAGTCACTACACAAGTACATACGCAAACAGTACAAGCGCAAGGTCGCGATGCACTCTGCGCTTCATTGGACTAGCAAGTAATAACATGAACAGAAAAGTCGATGAACACAATACGTTTTGTTTTCAGCACTGCTTCTTTCGTCCTATCAGCTGGTAGCGTCGGCTGCACTGGGACTATAGTAAAATGTGAAATGGGCGCAGTAGGGATGCATGAAAACGCGTGCACATGATGAATCAGACATTATCATGCACGCACAACATATTTGTGATGTCGTGCGTGTTGTATATCGCTACTACCTGATGCACGTTAAAGACCCCGGGGAGCAATGGTACTGCACTGGTAAACGTTTTCATCTACAATGTTTACCAGTGTCGCCACTCCTCAAAATGCAGTTCAACCATTAGCTGTATAAACACGAACGTTCATATCTTGTGTGATGGCGTGTTATAGAATGTTTTTATTATGTTGATAAATATGCCAAATATTACAGACATACGATTTAATATCTTCTGTACTTGTATATTATTTTTATAGTTTAATTTGTTTCCTTTTTATTTGACTCTGTGACTGACATGCAATGTGTTTGGAATTGAATATATAAACTTCACAATAGTTAGCGTTTCATAACATAAGTATTAAGCTAAATATTTTGTTTCTCTATGTCCGCTTTGCTTCAACTACAAACAATCCACGAACCCTTCAATAGCAAGCCAACTATGCCTCAAAATTTGCCTCGGACAATTTTGTTTGGGTTTGCGCTTGGGACCATGTTGTCCTGGGCCATTTTGTCCGGGACCAAACCATTTTGTCTGGATGCCAGGAAAACGTTACTGCCGTTTCAGAGGCCACTTCGCGAAACAGTTCTGCGTTTGAACAAATGTCGCAAAGATTTGCCATGCCTGAAAGCCATTCGCGACGTAATAATCTGCTGTTTTTCAACATACCAGAAAGCACGACCGAGAGGTGGAAACAGTCACTCAACCAGCTTTTCACCTTGTCACACGCCAACGCAACAATGCACACCTGCGACTAGTCATCGTAAGAGCCATCCACAATTAGATTGCAAACGCTCTCCATTGTTTTGAGTCACTTTCTCTCTTAAATCCATACCCCATTTCACCTCAAGAATCGAAGCAAAAGAGGTTCGGCTCCTTGCGGAGCACAACTAAGTTCCTCCTTTATGTAGATAATTAAGTTACATGCAGGTGCATTTTAGATTAGATATATGTTACCTTCTCAAGACTCACACCTTTGAAATGCCAAAAGCGTTTCTTCCTAGGGCAACCACATTTTGTAAGAACTACATCGCGCGGCGTACACGAACAGTGCGAAAAACTTTGTTTTTCTTGAGGTGAACAACGAGACCAGGAGACACTCTTTATTAGAGTGTGTAGGAATACACCATGACAGAAGCATGGAGATAGGAATGACATTGTGTCATCAAACTTTTCTCTAAAATTAGTCATACAAGTTGAGGTTAATGACGGAGCTGAATTAAATAGAGACGGACACAGTTGTGCAAACCTACTGCCAACGCCTTGCTCAGCTGCCTTGTCAGCTTTGTAGTGGCTTTTTATTTTATTGATTCCGTGCGCTGTCTCTTGATAGCAACTCCAAACAGAACTCTTGGTTCGATTTCAAACTGCGTCCTTGAATATATAAATGATGTTATTCTCATTATTCACAAATATTTTGCTCCGAGTTCAAATTTGAGAAGACATTCTCGGTGTTTATGCCACCCAATATTAACTAGTCAAGATACTTTTCACATACGAAGTATAGCCCTTTTTATTTTCGTGTCGAAATTCCTTTAATATGTGTAAACGTTATAGGAAGAAACATATACGGAACAAATAAAAAGGAATAGTAGAAGGTCACAGAACAGCCCTGTCCTCCGTGCTTCTTTGAGGATTAGTCTTTTCTGCAGTGTTTTTGTTTTGTTATGTGCAACCATCTGGCCTGCCAAATGATTTTAATTTAACGTTAGGAACGTTGGTAAAGGTATAAATATAAAACACAGTAAATTCACTGGTATCACATTGCTGTCAGATTAGAACACTAAGAAGGCTGTGGGGTTCCGGGGTTATTTGTGCGCGGAGAACAATTCCGGGCTACGCAAACTACTGATGATCAACACATCGAGAGTTTTTATCAATTACCTACAGTTTCCTGCTAACCATTGATTACTCTATAACAAATATGCTTTCAGCGTTACTTGATAGGTTCACAATTATCGGAATACCGACTCTTTAGTGTCCAAATATATTATGCGAGGTGGTCGCCAACCGTCGCAGTGATGAGAAGTAAGTCACTCGATTGTCGTAAAAAAGTTACGAGCAATATTTCTTCGGTCCCGTGCACTTCAAAATCCGGTTGACGTCATTTTATAGCGCAAAAAACTAAATCAAGATAATTCTGCTTCGCGTCCTCATTTACGTACAATTATGCCACCAGACCAACGACAGGCAAGTTCCGGCAGCTTCCTTCCCGTAGGACCTTTCGCCACTGATCACGCTGTCCCGACTGCCTTGGTTCAGATCATGGCAGGCGTCCCTCCGGAGACATGCCCATCAAGCACCACCACGGCTATACCGCCCAACTCATGAGGCCGCAACTTATGGCATCTTACAGCACCGCACCCTCTTGGGGTTCGCTACCCGGATGGGTTGGGCCCACCAGTAGGAATGCAAAATTTCTAAGGAAACATTCACCCCCCTCACCCCCCTTCCCAGTTCCCCCCCCCCTCCAAAAAAAAATGATATATACAAAGTGTTCAATTTTAATTCAAACAGATTTACTACAAAAAATCCGTAAAGGATGGACTAATGCAGGTTAAGCAGGTGAATTATACGGCCAGGGGGACATCACAAACGTGGCAGATCTTTTGCGATAAGCTGAATATTTAACTAATCTTTCTTAATTAACTTCTTAATTAGTAAAAATAATATGATGTTTTCAATCAGGAACATGGTGAGCATAACGGAATGCCACTATACAAGTCAATTTTAGAACGACTTGAAGCCCGTAGGAAACTAGGGGCTTCAAGCATTGGAAACTACGGACTTCATGCGTTTTCTTATGCTCGTTTTATTTTTTCCTATGTATTAAAATCAATACATTGGAGAAACTAAAACAATCATAAGAAAACGCATGAATCTACATAAAAGTAACATACGTAAATACGTCGCCGGACCACTGTCTCGTCACTTAAACTTCACAGTACATAACGGACTTTCAGTCTTTAATTTTATTATACTTCAGGCTGGCTTTCCAACCACCAGAGATAGAAAAAATAAGGAATCAATTTATTTATAAATTTACCACTTTAGAACCGAAGGGCCTTAAGAGTTCGAAAGGCTGATTGGCGTCTTTTTTATGGACATTTGATCGAGATCTTCTAATTGGTGCCGCACTGTTGCTTTTTTTTTCTTTTTCGCTTGATCGTTTAATGTGACACGAGCAAACGCTTTGTATTGGGCCTCTCATTAGCTTCCCATGACGCCAAATGTAGGTGGCTTATGCCCAACCACATGTCCCGAAAACTGGTTTTGTGATAATAATGGCGTTAATAATATTAAATTTAATTATTGAAGTACTATTTACTGCTTTCCTATGGGGATATCTTAGACTTTTAAGCGAGAAATTAGTTCAGTAGATACCCGCTAGCCGGTAAGCATTTTTCCAATCACTTCTTTATCTTTGCGGCCTTTTTGCTTTGATTGCATGAAAAGGAAAACGAAGCGTCCTTTCACAGACTGACGAATTGCCTACTAGGCTTGAAAAGGTTCTGCATACACAACTTTTTTGGCGACCTTCTCCTTAATTTGGACGACCATTTCCTTAAAGGCAAATATTTTTTGAGTATATTACTCTGAAGCCTCTTCTTTTCATCCCAGGTGCTGTTTTATATATATCAGTGTGTCGAACCGAAAAAAAAACGGGTTCGGTTACGGTTCAGGTGCAGGTAAATTTATTTTGTTCCGGTTCAGTTCCGTTTCGATTAATTCGATCCGCGAACCGGTTCGCGAACCGGTTCGGGGCGCTGAACCGGTTCGCGAACCGGTTCGGAAATTATAAATGACAAATTGCAACATCAAAATAAATTACAAATAAAACATCTGAAATCAGCACATACGAAACGGGATACATCGTCGAAACTAGTAGTGCATAACGTTTATAAGAGCCTGTAGCCAATGCAAGCGGTAAACAACGACTGTCTGATGACAGGGCTGTCTGTCACGGGCTCTAACTCCAGCGTCTGCTGAGCGTTGGTTTGAGCGCACGCGCCCGCTTGAGTCCCATGACTACGCTGGGCAGGCGACGGAAGCAACAGAAGCTCGGCAGATCCTTTGTCAAATTCGAAAGTGCGCGCAGCTTCGCTTCTCCGCGAGCGACTAGGGTTTTTATCCCTGTTTTTTTCCCCGCATTTATCGAGTTTCTGGTACGAAAAAATACGGCATGTAAATCTTGACACTTCATAGCTCGATATACTCTGACCGGTGGTTGGGGCAGCGAAGAGCAGATATAATTCATGAATGCTCATTTCAACTGTAAATAAAATTTCTTTCTCTCCCTCAAACATTATCAAACTCCACAGCCTTTTCTTTTCTCATTCCGATGGAAGCAAGCTTCAAGAACTCGCACGTTCTAGAAACGTGTTATGAAATGAGCACACAGCAGCATTTAGGATTTACGAGATTGTAGAAAAATGAAATCCCGTGACGCGATTTTTTTTTTTTTTTGCACAGCCTTCCAATTTTTTTTTTTTTACGTGCAAGCCGCGACCAGCGCAATACTGGTTCCTATGTCAAGATTCATGGATGCAGCGCTTGTCAAGATCCATGGATGCAGCATTTATATTCCTAAGACTGAGTGGAAAAGAAAAATATGTAAGGGAGGTGTGTGTCAGTTGACGGCACTTAAAAAACAAATGGCAGTGATAGCACATTCATTGTCAACAGCGCGTGGCCGAACCGTTTTGACATGAGCCGGTACCCGTTATTGTTTTTCCGGTTCAGTTCCGGTTCGGGTTCATCGCGATAACAATATAACGGTTCGGGTTCGGGTTCAGTTCCGGAAAAAATACCGGTTCGGTTCCGGTTTTCGGTTCGGTTCGGTTCCGGTTCGACACCCTGATTATACATATATATATATATATACATACACTGATCTCTATGTCTATTTGCTGGATCGCGTTTGACCAGCTCTGTCTATGGACCGCAAGGAGGTTATAATGGGTAGGAGGTGGCGTCCCTATCCCCGATGCATGGAGCGAAGTGTAACGGAAGTAGGCGTGGCCACGAGCCGCGACGAGCATTTCTTGACCAATGGGAAGCCTAGTGAGTGGGCGCCGCCATTAATTTCGGTGCAAACAACCGCGTTGCGATGACATTTCCGTGGCAACGCGATTGTGTGCACCGAAAGTAATGGCGGCACCCACTGTTATTTGAAACAGCGCTTAACGGGGGACTTTTAAACCGGTATGGTCGGAATTGGATGAGATTATTATAAACGAACGCCTGGTTGCCCAGCAGAAAGTAAGTGACTAGAGTTGAGACGCTCTAGACG
This sequence comes from Ixodes ricinus, assembly GCA_037355805.1. Lineage (NCBI taxonomy): Eukaryota > Metazoa > Arthropoda > Arachnida > Ixodida > Ixodidae > Ixodes > Ixodes ricinus. The sequence goes on along the minus strand of JAZHYW010029122.1, from coordinate 5,122 downwards.
ACGCACCGTGAAGGACTTGGCGGTGCGCAACGCATTTTTTAATAAACAGCCGCAGTTCTGTGTCTGAACGATAGCTTGCATTCTTATATTACAGTGTTTCAACACGCGTGAAATTTAATAGCGCGACTGGAGTTGAGACGCTCTAGACGACGCACCGTGAAGGAGTTGGCGGTGCGCATTGCATTTTTTCATAAACAGCAGCAGCTCTGTGTCTGAACGATAGCTTGCACTCTTATATTACAGTGTTTCAACACGCGTAAAATTTAATAGCGCGGGGCTGGGTGGGAAAGAAGGGACAAAGGAGGGAGAGAAAGAGAGAGAGAGATAGAGAGGCACCCTAAAATAAACATAAAGCCTGACTCACACACTATACTTCGTTTTACCTTATGTTGTACCGCAGCGAAGGCTAGAAGCGCGAGCTCATATCGTTGGCAGCCGCTCTTAAATCACGAGAACTCGTGCCGCCGAGATGTACCCCAGAGCAAGGAGCTCGCGCTTGTAGCCTTTCCTGCGGTACATCATAAGGTGAAACAGAGTATAGCGTTGCTCAGAGCAGCTGAAACAACAGCAATGACAAAGACAAAAGATATAAGCGTATGCGCGTGCATGATATGACCACGCATATAAAACAGCGCAAAAAATAAAAAAAGACAAGGTCAAGAAGTAAACAGGACAGGCGCTATAACATAAAAAAGGGCCTATTGTAGGAGAAATATATATAATCCAGTAAGGTACGTTAGATTAAGGTGAAGTAAGGTACTTCTTGTCCTTGTATTTTTTGCGCTATTTTATATGTGTTATGATAAACCAACTAGCCCAGTAACGTACCTTACTACATGATATGACGAGTCGTCCTGGGTCACTGCTGTCGTTTTGGTCGCTGTGGTCTTGAGCAGTGCTAGTGTGTGAATGAGGCTTAAGAATAGAAGCCATGGTTTGTGTAAATCTGTCCTTTGCGACTGTATAGGTAATTATGTACACGCACTACTAACATTTCACTTGTTTTCTCTTCACGTCCCCTGCGAGCTGCAATTTTTCCTTGACACGGTGCCCACCGACAACACTTCACCTTAGCATACCTTCTTTCGCTCGCTTTGAGGTTCACAACGCCATGGCTCCACCACAGCGAATTCATGTTCTAAATCTGGATGAACATCGTTCTGGCTAGGTTGCTCGTCTACTGCATGTAACAATGTTGTCATATCTCGATGACAGGCTAATCTCAGGCTGTATAAACGCAAGCAATCAATTTGTTTTCTTTTATTTTTTCGTTTTCCATCCTTCACGCGTTGAAATATGTTTGATGCAGATAGTTAGCACAAAACCGTGCATGGGCAGCTTCAAATTTAGAGCGTGTGTTGCCGTATCTTTTGTTTTGAGGTGTGGATAGTTAAATTTATTGCAGTACCTTAGGTCGAACACAGATGGTTTATTGGGGACTCAAGCTCATTGTATCCGTACAACCGAGTATAGAAAACAAGAAATAAGAAGGCATGTTAACTTGTTCTTACATTATTTTGTTTTTGTTCGCATGCCAGCTTCGGAAAATTTGTGTAGATTATACGGTAAGCATTTGATCAACGCTTTTGTGTTTTGTGTTCATCCATGCATGTTTTAATGTAGAAAATATATTGTGGCTGTTACTGCGGTGATATGATTAAGGTGTTCATAAATATACCACATTATTGTTGCAAGCATTGTTGGGACTAGATGGTAGGCTTGGAATGGTGCAAGATACCACAGTACCCCAATCACCAGCAGACGTATACTGGTTCATTAACACGAAATCTGTTATAAGAATGACCTCCAGCACTTCCTGCACAATCCATTGGTTACAGTATAAAAACAGCATAGCACTGGGATTCAAACCGGTAGTCATCATACTGTGACTACCAGGGCCCGCAGGGAAACCATGCTTCGATACAGGTTGTATATGGTGGTAGTCTTTCCAACATACTAGTGCACTTAAGCATGCGGCACACCTAACTACAATGCGACTCTAGCATATGTTCCCTGGTGATTCGGAATTTAGCAAAGAGGTTTATAGACTCTTCGGGGAAAAGTGACGCATTCATCGTCCCCTTTCTCCCACGTTATGATGATCCAATGCATGATAAAGCAACCCTGGATAGAAGAAGAGTATTATATACCAAGGCTGTGGTATACTGTATTGTGCTTTGAAAATACAAAAAGGCAGGAAAGTAACAAAACAAGGTACATATTGACTTTGTTCTCTGTTTATCCTAATTTTAACGTGGAGCGTGTAATCAGGCTGGCCTTGAGCACTTTGTGTGATGCCTCCTCAGTTACAGAAGTCAAAACAAAAAATGCTAGCAGTATAAAAAATGCCAGCTGAACTTGGATACCAATTATCCATCCGATTGTGAATTCAACGCCTTAACCACCGAACTACTAGCACCGACAAGGTGTATGTGCCTTTTTAAATAAATAGTACCAGCCCAAGCAGAGAGCACATGAAGGTGCTAGGGCTTTTTTATGAACTCTTGGCTTGGGCTGGTTCCATTCTTTGTAGTACCTGATGCCTATAGAACGCACAGACTGAAAAATACAGGAAATCAAATATTGCCGTCCTACTATGAGCTTGAGCTGGGAACCGCTCTCTCACACGCTGAAGAGCACAAAAGAGAAAGAAGCATTGTGAAACAGAAATGGCTTGATGTCATCATCCGAGACGCTCTTACACGTGCTCAGTGCTAGATACGATACATTCTTTGTCACTGCTTTGTCCACGATAGTGCGAGAAAGGGCTTCTAGATTTTTCATACTTGCTGAGCGTTGGGCTTTGAATGCTTCATTGAATATCACCTAATTAAACATAATCATTTATAAAATTATGGTATGTAACTCTATTGAATATTCATTTTGTTTATTGGGGTGCCAGTTTTAGAAACAGTACACTCAATGGCACACTACACTAGTACACTAGGTGCCATTTTTAACCGATTAAAAAAAAGGCTCACTGCTGTGTGGGTCCTGTCTTCACGGTGTGTTTGTGCGACTCGGTGGACAATTAGACTGGTGGATGTCTGTAGCAATATTATGACCAATTAACAAAAAATTGTTGATTAACTTTTTACTTAAGGGTCTGACAGGTCATGTCACAATAGTTTCAAAGGCAGTGATTATATCAGAGGCTAACTCAATTTAGATAGATCATGATACTGGAACGGGCTTTGAGGTGCTTATAGACGAAATGTTGTATTTTATTCATGCAGTTCAAAAACCATGCGTGGTTAGCGCAGGTAGTGAACAGCGACGAAGGTGTTTCAGGTTTATGAGGACCTGTGTTTTTTTCAATATACAATAGTTGCTAGTCAGGTCCTTGTGCTGTCCTGTATGTTCTTTTCCTTTTGTCTTTTGTGTTTTTTGCTCTGTTTTTATCGTGTTTCAGGCACTTGTCTTTACCTTGGTGGTGTAACGTCGGTGCATCCACCAAGGACATGCTGTTGAGGTAAGCGACAAACTTCCCCAAATGATTACATCACTCTGTTAAGCACCAATAGGTGCACAACTTCCTGTGCTCATTACATGTGTGGTTCTGGAATCACACATCAAGCACTGAAGCTGATAGGTATCTCGAAGTCCATTACCTTTTCGTGTAATGTATAATTTGGGTATGGCTCGACTAATGGGTGCCTTTAAAGCTGCAGTATCGATATGGCCCACAAACTCATTAATTAAAAAGATAATGAAGTGATCTTGGTTAATTAGCCAAACTATTGTGATGGTTATCCACCCGTCTAATACCTGCTGTGCCTGACAAACACACAGTGAAGGTGCCAAGCACGTAACGGTGAGCCCACTTTTAAAAAGAATAATTGTTTCGATTAAAAAATATTACCTTGTAATTCATAATGTTTAATGCGTCAAATTAATTCCTTTCAGATGAAGCTAATCTAGGCATTAATTGAGCTCCTTGTTCTGGCCCTGCCGGCTGCGTCTCGAGCTGAGCCATCATTTCGCCCACCTCATCCTCCAGCCAGTCCCCTCTTTGTATTCTTCGGCAGTCTTCCAGGATTCTCTCGCAGGTTCGCTTTAAGACTACCGACTGCACGTATGCCAGCAGCCTGTCGGTGACTTCGAGATGTTTCATATATCCCTTGAAATGTCTTGTCACCAGTCCATCCCAGGTCATCACCACTGGTACTGTAATTACTTTGCACCCGGGGTACATTACCTTGAGCTCATTTTTCAGTACGTCGTATTTCTGAGATTTTCGCAACTCGGTCTTGGCCAGGATGTTCTTGTTGGAAATGCCAACCTCAATCAGTGTGATTTCCTTCGTTCTCCGGTCATGTATCATCAGGTCGGACTTGTTGTATTCAAGTGACAGTTCCGTCTCAATCTTTACGTCCGATTTTATCTTTACCCTATCATTCGATATTACCTTTTCAATTTTGTAATTCTTCAGTTTACTGCTCCGGTTCAATCCATTCTTCTTGGTGTAAAGAACGTGAAGGCATCTGACAACTCCATCATGGCGTTTCTTGTAGTACAGGTCCAACATTCTGCCACAATGTGTCTTGGAATACATTTTAGCGCTCACAACACAGGGACAAAGAGACGAGAAACAGACAGCACAGTGCGCTACTAACAACTGATTTTATTACATAAAACGACACTATTTTATACCATCCGAGTTTCTGATTTCGCGCCACCTCTAGCCAACCCGATGCCAGGCCGCGTCATTGAGGAACGCACGTTCCTTGTCCAGTAAATCAATCGAGGCCACGCTGACACATGCTGCACCACCCTTCTTAATCTCATCTGCCTCGACTATCTCCCTCACAGTTTTTTCCTTGTGCCGTGCCAGAATCTTGCTCTCGGAAAACAACGGCACACACTTGCAGCTTTGACAATGATCAGACAGATGACCGTCCCGATAATTTCCTACTTTAAGCTTGTGTTCCCTCAGCATATCATTAACACACCTACCAGTCTGACCTATATACCTGTTTCCGCATGACAAGGGGATCTGATATACTACTCCCTCCGCACATTCAACAAAGGGATTCATGTGTTTCACCGCGCAGCCAGAAGGGGCCTTACGAAAAGGATCTGTCATCCTACATAATCTACTAAGTTTGTTTGGTGCGGAAAA
>JAZHYW010029121.1:0-43112 GCA_037355805.1 Ixodes ricinus | reverse complement strand
AATGAAGCTGTATTGAACAGCATTCCTAACTTTGGAGTGACAAATGAAGTAATGCAAAGCTCGACCACCACGCTCAAAATGCGGGAGGCATTTATACGGCTAGAGCGTAAAAATGCGAGCCACACAGCTCGTACGTTGCGCAAAAGACGCAATGACAAAACTATCTGCAGAGCCGCTTCACACGAAGCGCGTCTGCTTCGTGCATTTGTACGCTTCGTCCGCGGACAGTCTTTGCACGGCCAATGTGACGGGGCCGTCCCACAAGGAACAGCCGCGTCTCCAGACTGTCCTTTGCATGACCGCAGCGTGCTTCGAGCGGGCGAGATATGGCGAGAGATCTGTCGGAAGGGTACCTGTAGCAGAAATGCAGGCACGCCTCAAGGACAAAGGAAGCTGAGGAGGCATCGACCCAGCTGCAGCAGAGACCCACGCAGTTCTCCGGACGTCCAGGCCACTCGGGGCTTGTTCAGCTGCGGGAGGGCGGTTAGCTCGTCCGCCCGAGTGGCGGGGACATTCAACCGTCGTACCATGTTTAATCGCAAAATCTGCGCACTTTTCATCTTTAAATGTCGGGCATCCAACAAGGGGTGCACAAACTGCACAAAAAATTCCAAAAATATTTTTAAAAAAAAATTTTTTGCGTATTTTGCGCGCTTTGCACGTAAGTTGGAGTTTGAGACGGTAGGCTCCTCGTACCTGAGCCACGAAGCCGTCGTAGTTCTGGAGCGGCCCGGTGAAGAGGCTGGGCAGGTAGAAGACGTACGCCAGCGTCTGCCAGAGTCGGGGCGCGCTCGGACGCTCGGGCTGTCGCACGAAGTCGACGGAGAAGCTGAGGCACCGCGCAGCCGTCCACGACAGCCCCACTTGCGCCAGGAAGGCGGACACATTCCCGTCGGACGGATACGCCGGCTACGAAAACAAGTGGACGAACAGAGGCCATAAAACGCTTCTGGGAAATCCAAGGAAATCGTAAAAATTGTTTTCACGCACAGAGCACGCCACCCCAAACTTTTTTTAAACCGACGTTTGCGCCGTAGAGGCATAAAATGCCTCAACAATTTCTATGCGCAACGTCCCGACGTAGCAAGTTCCGTGTTACCACTTGGCTTTGGAAACAATCTGTTACAAGCAACGGACTATACCTGTTTTCACCTCAAGAACCATAGAAAAAAGTCCGGCTTCTCGCCGATGATTACTAATTTTCACCATTATGTGGAGATTTAAGATATATTTATTAGCATTTTGGAGTGGATACACGTTATCTGATCAAGGAGTACACGTTTCAAACGCCAAAAGCATCGCCTGTGCCTCCGACAACCAAATCTGGCGAGAACTATTTCGCGCGGCGTATGAACCATACGCAAAACTTACTGTTTTCTTGAGGTGAAAACGGGTATAGGTACTTGTAATCCATTACTTTTTCGAGTGATTTCCTAATTCCCACATTACAGTTTCGCAGCAGTAATTTGTAACATAATTTATAATTACGAGATTTACGTAACGAACAACTTTATAACTACTCCTTACTTTCAAAAAATGTATGCTGCAACTAAAATTGAATTGTGCGAGAGGGTTAGAATAGTTCTGCCTTTCTGTCGTCGTTACTTTTTCTCTCTGGCAGGGGAGCATCCACTTGGAGGCCAGCCCCTTGCACTGCACGCCGAGGAGGCGAGCTCGCACATTCGACTCTCTTATTTCCCCTTCTTGTACCTTGGGCCAACACAGCCGATGGTGTGGTTCGTTGACAGTGGGTTTCTACTCCAAATCACCTAATGACGAATCGCAGCGGCTGCTACGAGCCATTCTCACTGCCGTGTGTCATGTGACCTTCGGAAGGGGTGCAGCAACAAGCGAGTGTGTAGTCACGTGACATGTATGTTCACACCGCTGGATTGACCGGGATGGCTCAGAGAGCCCGACCCAGTTCGTCGTAAGGTGAAACGGAATATACCAGCCCACGCGGTAAAGCGGCGAAATGGAAGATGAGCGGACGATCTGGATGCCGAATACGTGGTGGCGAGTGCGTACACCCCAAAGACCCGATCGAGAATGGAAGCAACCTCCGGTCGGTTTTGGCCGGGAGGAATGGCATAGCAGTAGTGCTGAAGATTGAAACGCAGGGGGAGGAGTCTGACCAAGTGCTCGCTTTGCGCCTCCGATTATGTAAGCGCACACGTGACTGCCGTTGGTCACAGAGAACAACGAAACAAACGAGGAGTTCTCCCGCTTCAACCGGCAGTGCAAAAGGAAGGGAGCCAGTGTTGTGCCTTCATCCACATAGCGCCGGCTTTCCTGCACGGCCCAGGATCCTGCCTCGTTTTGTGACTGAATTCGGATAATAGCTGCGCCGAGTGTTGACGGTGTGCAGTGCTCCACCCTCCAGACACAGGTTTGCATTTTCATCCTTTGCTTCGTCTGACATCACTCAACCATCACTCAACAGGAGCGAAATCTCGTAACGATTCCATTTTCCATCCTTTCTGTACTCCTTCGAACATTAACACTTTAATCAATACAGTCGCCGACCGTTTTTTCGGACTCTGATAATTCGGACTTCTTCGATATTTCGGACCTAAACGCGGAACCCTGACTTACCCCATAGAAATGGTGCATATTCACGACCAATGTTTCGGACAGCTTGAAGTCCGAAAGTTCGATTATTCGGACAAAATCGTCGCGAGGGATCAGCGAAAGGCACCATCGAGAAGCAGTCATTTTAAATTCTATGTTGGCTGCAAATGGATTGGCTTGGTTTGGCAGCACTACTTGAGCACTCCTGAGTTCTACCGCTAGGTGACGCTATGCTAGTCCTTTTTTCCCATTTATCTGCACGTCATCATCATCATCATTATTATCATTTTGCTTTGGTCAACGTTACTAGAACCACTCGGTTAGGAAACTGCCATAGAGACTGCTCTGAAAAAGTGGCACCGATCCGTCCACGAGAACCGAGCTAATGGCGATCCCAACGCCGCCACTTCTCCCGCAGCGGCCAGTCCAGGAACTGCACGTGACTTCCATTATCATTGTAATCGGCCATTTTGGGGCCAGAACAGATACTATGGAAGGGGCTTCGAGGTACCGCCCCTGACTCCCAAGCGGACGCGCCGCGGTTCACTACCGTGGTAAATATGCGCCTAAATCAGGACGCGCTACCTGAAATCCCTGCTGAGGCAGGGTTGTATAAAAACAATATTAATTATACTGCAAAACCTTGCGAACTAAAGGTTTTAGAAAACAACACAGCGCCCCCATTTTGTACTAAACTCCAATAAAAGTTACTACAAAAAGAGTTTTTTCCGTTTGTTTTTACGCAAAAACATGCTTTCTAAAAGCTCAAGGCGACCACAGTTAAGACAAATGATACAGAGTGGCGCTGTTGTTGCATTTAGCTCGGTCTCGGTGGACGCCAGCGGCCCAGGTTTCAACGGTGAGTTTCCCAACTGAGAGTTCTAGTAAAGTTGGCTTTGGTTTTCGTTAGTTCGTGTCGCCAGTCGCCATTTTGCGCTTGTAGATTTGCGCCTCTGATGTCGTTCGGACAATGCTGGCTTGGACGTCATGGCACCATCTGTTATTCTGCCGCCGCGATCTGTAGTTAAGAAGCGCAGAAAGTACTTGACCATAACGCTAGAAAAGAAGGCAGCGATTCTCAAGCAAACAGAAAGTTGCCGAATGGAAACGGTGGTGTAACCTGAAACAAGGCACTATTTACGGCTTTTTAGCCCACTTGGAAGTAATAAAGGCAAGTTTTTCAATCTACTGATTTTTTGGACTGCTCTATTATTCGGACGTTTTTTCAGTCCCAGCGAAGTCCGAATAATCGGTCGGCGACTGTATTACAAATTTCGCTTCCAGCTGAACCATTACTAACCGGCTGAAACCAGTTTGAACCATTATTTTTTCCATTCCGGAGCTGAACCTGAACCGAACCAAGTGTCTGAACCGTAGCTGAAACCGTAGCCAAAGAGTTTCAGCTCGACACCTCGGTTAAAACATATCTTCTTGGACGTCAGCTCGCTCCTGCATCCCCGAGACACAAAGAAAAAAAAAAACGCCACGGAGATTTTTTTTAAGTACACTGCTTTGTAAACGAGCGGCGTGGGCCATCATCTTTTAGCAACAATGATAGTTGTGTTGACTTCGTAGCAATCGAGCTTGTAGTAGTCGACGAAGGCGGTTATACTGGCCTCGGCATTCGGGCCCGTTTAAGGAAGGACACTACCCAGAAAAAACATATTCTGCAAAAAAGTTGATTTTGAAAAATGCCCTATTTACATCCGCCAACATCTAGAGAGTATTCCCAGAAAGTTTCATTTGTTTACACTGCATAGTTATTTTTTCATAAATTATTTTCAGTCCACCAATGTTAAAGAAAAGGTAGAGGTTCGAGCACTTTGAATGCGTTTTTCTCCAATCCACTTTTTGGCATAAATCTCACTTAACAAAACTATTGTTTCAGTATGAAACTATCGAGAGACTTAATATTTGCAGCTTATATGCCGAAATTTTATGGAGCCGGTTACTATGAACTTAGATTTTGCATTTTCATGTTCCTTTATTATGAAAAATTGTAATTTGCAAAACTTAGTAAATGTGAAACAAAAATGTTCTTTTCATACATTGTTTTACCTGAAAATGCATATTTTCTTAAATTTCTTTTCATAGTAACCGGCAACAGGTATTCCAGTATGCATTCCACCAGAAAAATATGTGGTTATCAACACCATTTCTCAACGATAGATTTATTGAGCAGATTCCATTCAAAGCTATGCTTTACTTCGTTCTGGGGAGTATAAAATTGGTTCACAGGGCTGAAGCTTTGCATGCCCTCCTTCTATATGGCTGCAAACACCACCTGCAAATTATCACGCCGATTAAGTGAGCGGTTCAAACGTTGACATTCCCAGGTAGTGTCCCCCTTAAATCGTGGTAGCATCGACATTTCACTGCAGGGACACGATCCCCAGACAAGTGTAAGCAGAAAGGCCGCCTGCGTTTGTTGTTACTAAAAATCCATGTACTCCGAACCATGCCGAGCTATCCAGTTGGTTGTTTGTGTTACCAAAGACACTGTCACCATAGCAAAAGCCCGCTCTTGCGGGAATCGGAAGCTTGCGGGACACAAAAAAGTTCTAGTTTTTCCATTTGAGAACGTCGCTTTCCTCCTCTCACTAAAGGACGCATTCGTGAATACCGATTTCTCCACTTCTTACGATGTGTGTAACTTACAAAGTTCTTAGCTAAGTTGCCGTAACCTCAGAAGCTCTTTGTGAATCAGATCTCTGGTCATTACAGGCACTATATTTACTCCAGTCGCATATTTGCTGAGAAAAAGAAACGTGACTAAAGAGACTGCGAGAGACAGTCACTCCATGCACAGTCCCCCGTGCCTACACATTAATATTTTTTTTGAACAATAATGAAGTTTTGGTGCTTCAGTGGTCATAGCAGTCAATTGTCATTAAGTTCATCAACAGGGGGTAAAGACGGGAGCAGAATGCGGCATTTCCTAAGCGCCGACATCTGTGCTCCAGAGAAAAAGAAAGAGAGCGACAGAAAGGCGGGAGAAGAAAGCAGACAACAGGCTAGGCACATTCTTTTTGCCACGATGAGATGGGGTTGTTCGAGCGCCGGTTAACTTTACTTACGTTCATACAATGCACAACGCCAGCGTTTTCATGCAAAATAAAGCTAGAAAAACACTGGATGCAGACCCTGCAAGTGATATTTTCCTGCTCCTTCGTGTATATCAATACGTCAAGGGCAACATGGTTCCAACAAGGCCACCCCTGTCCGCATCTATGCCCCCCCCCCCCTTCCAAAGCAGCCTGAAATGGACGGGGCTTTTCCCTCTATGATTCTATTTCACCTCCACATTAATGAAGGTCACTTTACAGTGTAACCGAGTGCACTGTGATCACTTGTGACAGCTCTTAACGAGAGAAAAGCGTTACGGATCAGTGTAACACGCTGGCACCATCCGTCAAGTGGCCCTGGAACTGCATATAACTAGACTGAAGGTTCTGCAGCATTCGCTATGTCAAGTCAATGCACCATACCCGAGAAATGGCCACCTCTGACATTGCCACTGAGTACTTCGAGCCAACGGTAAAAAATTCTGAGTAAAAAGACTAGGAAATATGTGCAGGTCCTATATTCTAATAATCACCAATAGTCACTCTTTTTAACCCCGCAAAGAACTAAGCATGAAAATACACCGAGTTATTAGAAATAATAAACAAAAAAATACATCAGATTCGTTTTCCCATATATAAACACCAAAAAGTCTGCATCCTATTTATTGGTCACCAGGTAACACCATCTGCGGGTGAGTGATGAACTAAGAATTGATAATGCCACGTGTAACGCTGAATTGTCATCACGTGCAGCTCCACCGCGATGGCACGCGGGTTTTAAACCCCGCCAGGCTAGTTCTTCGTAATATCTTTCACGACTATTCTAGGACATTTCCAGCAGAACCTTGCAACGTATTGCTTGTTCCTGCGCAGAACGTTATAAACTATGTAGTCTACACAAAAGAAGTTGATGGTTGCAACGTCGAGGCAGTTGCCCTTTCGCCACCCGTCGCGCATACGTACGGTTCCTTCTTTGTTTAAGTTAAGCAGGTACAGGTTAGACTCATTAAGCGTCTGTTTCTCAGTTCCACGTTCAACCGCTGTTTTTATTTCTGAAAACAAGAATCCGAAAGTGAAAATAACTGCTTTTTGGCTGCGGTTATTTCCAGGCTGTCTGCGTGTTAGTGCGCACGAGTTGTTAACAGCCCGAAGGGAGTGTTCAGCAGCCCTCAATCAAAGTGCACCCCTTCAGATAAAGAGCTCAAATCCATCTAAGACATTGCTGGCGCACTCACCTTCAAGAAGCCCAAAACAGGAAAACTGGAATGTAGAACAATGACGAGAGCCAGGACGTAGCAGGCCACAATACTCCCGACCGTCGCAGCGGCAAAGAAGGCGGCGTAGGACCGCGAGGAGAGACGAGCACTGTCATCCACGTCAGGTTGTACAGCATGAAGATGGCCGAGTGAGACTGAAGTAAAAGTGCGGCAAGAACTGCAAGAGAGCCAAGCAGCGACAACTGAAAGAAAGTAACCACAAGGTTCTGTGGACAAAGTGTGCTTCTCAAGCTTATCATTACAAGAAAACAGTGTCAATTAGTAGCATGCCTGCACGCGCACAAAACCACACCTTACCGTAAAATTCCGAGCAAGCGCCCCGTGCCCCCGCCCCCCGCCTTTGAGTACCTTAAACCAGTACTCAAAGTATGTTTTAAGCACTGTGTATTCAGCCTATAAGTAGATGCAAAACAAAAGTCAACCCTCTAATATCAAACCCTGGGTAGCAAACAAAATTTTAAAGAAAGTGAATTGCATCGTTCTACTTGCATATTTTGTGCTTCACGCAATTTACAGAAGTACACACAGGACTCTGGTCTTGAGTTGTATTTTCACGGGCATCTTCATCACTTTTGGAAGGCGGATTCCCTCGTAGTATTTCTTATAGATTCGGATTCCCCCGAATCTATAAGAAACTGCATTTGCAACTGCTTTGAGAATGCGGTTCAACCGTCAGTGTGACTGCAGTCTTGGGCCTCCTCATCGCCAGAACACTCTCTGTGCTTTCGGAGTGGGTATTCGTGCATTCTTGAAACCCTGAAAAGTCAACACGCTATACTGTCACCGAGTGTGAAGTTGTATTTTCTTCCACATTATCAATGTCCAGTGACTTTTAGAAAAACAGTGACATCATGTGCCGGCAACACGGCGGCTTCCAAGCACATTGTTTATAGCGCCAACATCTACTACGACATCTGTCGAGAGAAACGGCAAGTGCTCGGTAATCCTATTGGACTTGGGCAGTAAAGTTACGAGTATAGACTAAGAGCGTCCATGGACGCAGTGGCCTACTCGCACCTGTTTCTCGATAAGAATGACCCCGGTTTTAAAATGAGGCGCGAAAGGCGTTTCGCAAGACGCTACGTGTTTGACAAGATGGCAAGACGACAGCTACGCACCCCTCATGTAGTCACTAAGGTGTGCTATAGCGAGGAGCGTCGTACAAGTTGCTATTAGCCCCGAGAAGTTCGCGTGGCGCCCCCTTACGGCGAACCGGGGTGACGTCACGGCGAGGAGAGAATTTTTCCCCGACTCGCCCCGCTTGCCCTGTGGAGGCTGTGACGACGCTAGCTGTCGGCGCGCTCGTTTCTATTGAATTTTTTTTCCGTGTTTTTCGTAGGAAGTGTAAATTTTTATATGTGGCTTTATTGAGGTATGGCCCGTAGCTACAGGCGAAACTTCAACCAACATTTTAAGCATGGTTGACAGGGCAGGCAATGCATGAATCGCAGCTGGTATATGAAAATAAAGAAATATGGCCACAATTGCGGGAGCATCACTATATATTTACATCTCACACAATAAATGCTGCTGATTGTCTGAATGAATTGGCAGGTTATGTATACTATTTTTTTGTATCTGTTTTTAAACAAGATCGCCGAAGCAGAAAAGCTGCATGCTGCTCGAGCAACATGCTAAATAGAGTCTGAGCCATGGGGAGAGAATCACAAGTAAGACAGCCCAAGTGCAGGGGCAAAGTAAAAAAACAAAAACAAGGAACATTTATTTGTATACATTGCTCGCATTTGACCTTTGCTGGATTCGGATAGTTTTTCAACGGACTACACGGGTGGTATCTGTGGACTTGTTTATATCAACCCTCAGGTAATGTATAACAAACGTAAGCGAAGGTGTCTAGCTCGTTATTAGTCCCTTAAGCTCTAAAATTGAGATTTTACCTAAATCAAATTGTCCTGAAGCTAAAATACCAGAAGCTTTTCGCACGCAGACTGCCACCCTTCGCAGGTTCCACATTTTCTGCTACTAGTGCTGCATCTACCACTGGACAGCCGTTCGAATGCTTGCTGTTCCTCCTGTTTTCCTCTGTTGTCAGAGAGTCCAGCTGTAGGGAGTTTGGAGGCTAAGGAAGCTTTTGGGTACCTGCAGCAGTGTCCCTTTTAATTGGAAATGACAATTCAAACTAAACGGTGTATTTTCCGAATACTTAAGGCTGGAATAAAGAATGTCAGGAAAAAGTATAAACATTCCAAATTACGGTACTATTGCTGTGCATATTTTGGGCAGTTCAATACGTATCATAGAGGCAACTGGGGGCAATTCGGCCGTTTTTGCTGCTACCATACAAACTAATTTCCAGTAATTGTGCATCTTCTAAGAAATATGCCTGCATACGTGTATAAACTATATATTTAATTCACGAAGAAGCTACATTTATGTAAAACAACCCTGTTCCACGAGCACTTCAAAGACAATCAGACGCAGGGCCTTTAAAACATCTGCGAACCAGCGCATGCAGAGTGGCAGCGCAGAGTCGGGGTCGCGAGCTAATTTGCCGACCACCCAAAGGCCCATGATATAAATGCCACTTCAAATGCCTTGAAAGCGGGATGTAATATCGTCCTAAATCGTGAACATGCAAGGAACAGAATTCCAGCGTCTGAAACACTTGCGCCACCGCTTCACCGACCCGTCGCAAGATTGCCTTGTGTCGTGTGGACGGACGGGGAGGTTCATCGGCGGAATTGCCTCCGCCGATAGCTTTCGGGATTTGTAACCCAATTTTAAAGGTAAAAGGGACAAGCAGGCTTATAAAATGTACGGAAGCACGTCAATATCGGCCTAACTCAACGTCTTGTACACCGGGTAAACGAGGTCCAGCTCCTCGAAGAGCTTGCGGCACACAACGCCAAACCAGGAAACCGGTGCTGGGAAGCGAGCCGATGCGAGATCGCGGAGCGGAGTCCTCTTCCTGACGTCACAGTACACCTCACCCAATCAGGGCGCGGCGACCGCAGCGACGCTTGTGTTCGCTCTCGGGGCTAATTGTGGGATGGGCCTACCACACACTCTGTGATAAAAAGACAGGCAACAGAAATAGGAAATGATTCCTTCTCAATGATTTCTTTATCATTTCTCTATTTTGATTGCCCATCGGAGCACTGTTCAGCAATCTGGACACACCCTGAGGTTGAGCAGACTGAGTACCAATAAAGAGAATGACCTTGCGGGGAATACTTCGAGATTCAAGCAGTCAACAGCACACCACCACTGTCCAAGCCGAACTCACAACAGAAGCCACTGTCCAAGCCAAAGCGACTGTCAAGCCGAAGCCACTACGTAAGCACACTACTCGGGGGACAAGCACCGAATCCAAAGGGAAGTGTGCGCTGTCGATGATGTGATAGTGACCATGTGCATCAGATGTGCAATGCTCAATGTCACCTGAGGATCTGATCAGGCACAAAGCAACAGTTACCTCCGGAATTTTCTTGAACAGGAGCTGGCTAATCACTGGCTGCCAAGAGGACCCAGTACCAAAAGCGGCGAATGGCGGTGCTGTAGCGATCACCATTCCTCATCTGCAGTGTCCTGCAAATATGTGGACGCAAAGAGAATAGCTAATAACCAACGCGAAAGAAGATTGTGTCACTTCTTATTACACTAATCTGCCAAGTGTAAAAAATATCAGTTCATAAAAGCAGGAACTAAAGCATCAAAAGTGTTGAACAAAGTATACAGGTGTTTTTGTTTTTTTTTGTCCTTACCAGTTTGCTTTTTAAACAAGCCTCGAAGGCTACACTAATATGGTCTGTGTAGGAGAGTTTTATGTGCAGGGGACATAGTATAGGGGGCTAAATAGAACATTCGCTATATCCCCAAATTCCCCTGCCAGCATTTAAGGAATCATGAGAATGGTGTTCCTTCAATTCCTTCAACTCCTAGTGATTGGTAATTTCAACCAATTTCATAATTACGCAGTTTTGAGTGTAATTCGGAATCACCCTGACCAAGTGTCGTACAGTGCCCAAAGACCTCCCATATAACTTTTAAAATTTCTCGTCAATGCCGGCGTTTTCGATACTGTGCATGGTGTCCACCCTTCACCTGGCTAGAGCTGCACAAATCTCTTGCATTATTATCGTTCTTGTACAGCTTGAAAGAAGCTGATATTAAGTTAGAAACGCTAAAAATGCTATAAATAGCCTTGCTGGTGCATAGATACATGCCTTATCTCTCAAGATACCGTAGGATCCGTCGACAAAGTCTCTGGGCACAACCTGAGGCAGAGTGACATCTGAAAATAAAAAGCAGCAGCCATTAACATTTAAACTAAGTGTTTATACCACTTCAAGGTAGATTGGGCTCCAGAAAAACCGGTTTTGTCAATTAAGTGCCTGGATAAAACATGTATGTCATGAAGAAATATTTTACCCCAAAAAATATAACTTTAGTGGAATACTTCCGTCGTGAGAATCATTTGAAAAGGGAAGCTACTGTGGAAATGAGCTTTTACGTCGGCCACGTTGTCAGAGAAAGCATGAAACGCATAATTATAGAATAGAAGATTACTGCAGTACTCAAAATGAGCCTCGCAACCTAGATATTGCGGTAAAAAATGCTTTTACCTAACCAAGCTCGCCTGCACTCTTGCATTAAAACTTCATAAATTTTTTTCTTTATTTACATGTTCTACCTGAGGAACTGTCAAAAAAAAAAAAAACTTAAAATCAGTGAGTGTTTTGAAAGAAAAAAAAAAAAAGCACTGGGCCTAATAAATGCCGTGTTACACTCACTAGTGGAACTTCGTTGCAAAGCACCCCAGTGCATACAGTACACCCCGATCCACACGAGCCAGTGGAAGACTTGGTCGACAACCAAGAGCTTCAGCCACGAGAGGACTCTGCCTGCAAGAAAAGACACCACAGTGTTATGAAGACACAAGAAAGACGTTATTCTTGGCAGGAGTGTGGGAACTGGGGGCTGCAAGATGAGTCAAGGGTTGGGCATCTGGTGTGTGGAAGGTAGAGCGGGGACATTCAACGGACAATGCTCTTCCAAAAAACATGCTTGATGTCAGTTTGAACTGAGTGACAAACGGTGAATATCGAGAAATTTAAGGAGGGCCAGATGAAGGCTTGCTTTGAAGTCAACCTTACATTACAAACAGTTTTTTTTTTTTTTCAGGGTTCAAAATAAACACAAATTGCTGTCGAGCGTCGTTTCAATATGCTACTGAACAAAACTCGACCAAAGATTGGTACCAAGTCAAAAGCTGCCGCCAGGTGGTCCACTGCGGTTAAGGGGCCACGTCTGGCCACCCCAACTCCAGTGAGCTGCTCCAGATTCGCGATTAGAAGTAGATCTTAGAAAGACTATTCCTCACGCAGCGGCATTCTGTTATGCCCGTAACTGTTCAATGTATGTATAGCATTGGTCATCCTTTATCGACCTCTAACAACAGAACTTCCAAACAAGCTTTTTTTCATTTTGTTTCCAAACAAAACAATGCTCTTACGAGCGAAAAAAAGCCAGGCAATTGAGCTTATGAGTTCACAGTGCCCCTAATTGATGGCACTACTAGTGGTGCTGAATTTTGACAGTGATGGCAGTACTGAAAATTATTTCGAGAAAAAGAATAAAAAATGATATTACTTTGGAGAATGTTGCAGAAACGTAAGTTTGATCAAATGATTGAGTATACAGAGCTGAAGATGCTTACATTCCCGAGAAGCGCTGTCAGTGTGACTGGCTCGTAACAGGCGACCAAGGGATGGCTCAGTAAGAGTAGGTCAGAATGCCACCTTGTCGACGCCAGCTATGTGCATGGTCGCGTGCCAAGCTCTTCCAAAGCGATACAAAGACGTTTTGTGACCAGTAGCATATTGAAGGGCACTGTCGCTGCAGACCAGGGACCTTGACGCAATCCTGCTATTCAGATCAACGAAGCAGGGTTGCTAGTGTCCCCAGCTGTTACAAAAAAGACATGGTGCCAGAACACGTAGCCAGTGAGGGGGGGGGGGGAGGCCATAGGTCTTGGGCTTCTCCCCCCCCCCACCTCCCCGAAATCTTCCATTTTGCTGGCACTCCTCCCCACTCCCCCTCGTACAGCATTTTGTCATGGGCAGGCCCCCCCGAATCAGAATCCTGGCTATGTGCCTGAATGAAGACAGTGGTAGCTAAAGCACCCAGTACATTGATGTATACATGCATACATGTTTATAGCACAATTAACGAGTACATAGATTACCTAGGCCCGCAAAAGCACATATGTGTGCTTGTGGGCGGGACACTGTTTGCCATTACGGATAGGAATGGTGTTATTACTCTTACGCAATCAACGTACCAGCATGATTCTGACCTAAAAAAGCTAGTTTTAAGCTTTGAAACGTTACAGACAAAATCAAAGTTACATGTTACAAACTCTACAAATTTAAACTTTGAAAACCATAAAATGCAAACACTTACACAGAATAGCGTACCAACTTACTTCCAAGTTAAAAAAAAAAAGTTCTACAAAATTTGGCTATGCATTAACGTTATTGAATCATTGTCTCAGCTCTCTCTTAACAATCCTAGTAACTGCCAAATTCAAAGTTAATCTAGCAACGTGTTATGATAATGTGTAATTAAACAAAGCTGTGCACCTTCTACCGTGGTTGTGTAAACCTCTTGGCATACGAAACATTATATTGTCCTCAGGACCCTTTGCTTTTGTTGGCTGCTTAAGCGTGCATTTGTAGTAATTGTGTACTATATGGTAAAAATATGCAATTTGTCAACTGGCAAGATCTGCTAGCAACCGCATCTTTAGGTCAATTTTGAGTTCACCAAATTTAGTTCCATACGCAATGTTTCTTGCTATGTTTCACAGAACTAGTATCCCATTTTCTTTTTTTATAATATGAGCAGGAACCATAAGCCGTTATACCATATCGTAGTATAGACTCCCCCCAATGCCTGATGTGTCTTATATCTAGTATGACGCATTGGTCAGAAAACAAAGGTGGTGTATATAAGCAAATACTGCTCGTAGGCGTCTGGCCAGGTCAGCCAACATGCACTTCACATGACAAATGTTTATTGAAAAGCATGCCCAGATACCTTGTAGATGGCTTGTATTCCTAGTAGATGCGCACCTCCAATTTTTACAACTGGGTAATTGAAGGACTAGGGGCTGAAAACCTTTATAATTTTGTGCACTGTATGAAAGCACATTAGTTTTGTTTTATTGATGTTTTACAAAAATTTGGTTGCTAGTGTAGACAACAGCATTAAGTGGAATATGTCATTTTGAAAAGATGATGGAGCTTGAATTCATCATTGCTAGATAAAACCAAAGCAGTATCGTCGGCGTGGTAGAAATACTCACGAGGAAAAGTGAAGCCTCTCAATTTCATCAATGTAGATGCTGAAAAGAGGGTCTCAAAATAAATCCCTGGGGAAATACACGTACCCAAGTTTCACTAATTTACTCTTAGCATCACTAATCTTTACTAGCTGTTGACACTCTGAAAGGTAGTCAGTCAGGAACTAAAAAAAAATGAAAGAAGTTTACAAATCTCTGTAATACGAAACTAGAGAACACTCTTGAGGAGGAGGAGGGGAGGGCACGCAGTGGGGGGTATGCCCCTCCTCTTCCTCCGATACCCTCCTTCCCCCCTCCTCCTCTCCTCCTCTCGCTGAATTTGTTCATGAGTTGGTTACACTAAGTAATGTGATGTCATTTTCCCCACTAAATTTAGCAGGGGAAACTGAATTGGTCTTGAGGTCACGCAGCGTCAATTTCCCCGCTAAATCTAGCGGGGGAATTTCCCCTAAGTTTAACAGAGTAACTTAACCGCTAAATGTTAGCGGAAATTGATGTCAGCGTGACCTCAACACCAATTCAGTTGTCCCGCTAAATTTAGCAGGAAACTGTGTGATCCCATAGTATGCATGTGCACAGTTACGTCGACGTACGACAGCTGACGCAACGAGGCACCTAGAGCTGCCACTGTAAAGCGGGCCTCTGAAATCCAAGTGCTCTAATTAATGTTGCAAACAAACCGTGTTGCTTGTAACACGGGTTGCTGTCAAACATGTCAATTGTTTCAAATGCCTTTTGAGGTCTAGGAAAAGAGGTGGCCTAAAGAGTGTTACAACCAACATTTTCGTGGATGTAATGAGACAGGTCTTTGAGTAATGATGTGTGCATGTGTGTTTTGTGCAAAACCCATACTGGGAACTACACAGTAAAGAATACTTCTCACAGAAAGACGTCATAGTTGTGAAGGCAAACTTTTCCATGATTAGAGATGCCATGAATAAAAATAGAAATGGGCCGGTAGTTCAACATGTCTATTCTACTTCCTTTTTTAAGGATAGGCCTTAGAACCACTAGTATTTAGGCCACTGGGGATTTTGCTCATTGAAAGAGATGAGTTCATCGTCTTCAACAGGAATGTATTTAAGTTTGTTAAAGTCAGCCAAGATACCTCTCAAAGTGAATACCGTCATTCCAGAGGCCTTGGCTGCAGAGATAATATTTGTGATTATAATACTGTAAAACCCTTAAAGGGGCACTAAAGACATTTCTGAGATTGTCTGTTTTTGGTGATAACTTTCCTTGCAGGCTCCAAGCATCCTAGAAATAAAAAAATCATAGCTGTGCGATGTCTATTTTCTACTAAAAATGGGATAGAAGTTTGTGCCACACCTCTTTCCGGCGGAAAAATCTGGAGCACAAAATCCAGCGGAGGCGCCTCTGCTTGCGATTGAGCTGAACGCGCGCCCATCGTCACGCTGCCGGCGCAACCGCTGAATTCTGTGATCCAGATTTTCTGCTCAAAGAGGGGCCTGGAACAAACTTCTATCACATTTTAGTAGAGAAATAGACTTTGCGTGAGCATAATTTTTCGATTTCTCAGATGCTAAGATCCCGTAAGAATGCGTTATCACCATGACCAGACAATCTCACAAATCTCTTTAGTGCACCTATAATGTTCACGAGCCCTTAAATTTTGCGAATTGAAAAGTTTGAGAACTTTGAGGGCATGCAAAATTTGGTGCTTAATCAATGCAGGCGCCCGGAATTTCGCGAAGTTTAGAGGCCGTGATTATGTCCTCTTTGACTGATTCGTGAAAAATAGGGGCTGCGAAAATAAAGGTTTTACAGAAATTAATATAGTTATTCAGACACCTTATTTAGGACAAATCTTTCGGAAACAACCCTAGCTTCTAGAAGGCACCATGAGTTATGAAGGACAGTTGGGATGAGCCTACACTGTCCGACTGCTTGAAATTAGTGGTGGCAACTTTGGGGTGTGCGGTGGAAGAGGGGAAATGGAGGTGGCAGTCATTGCTCACATGACTTTGAGTGAGCAAGACTGAGAAAGATTGTACCTGGCGTTCTTTCAGTGCACATTTCACACCATTGTGATTGCCACTGGAGTTGAGCACTGTTCACAGTAAGCTTCGTTCAATTTACCTGCACTGGCGCAGAAAAGTGTAGGGCAGTATACTTCGATATGTGTATTCAGATACGACCGGAACTCCACCACCTACACTTTTCTGCACCAGTGCAGGAAGATTGTAAGTAAATTGAAAGAAGCTAGTGTAAGGTTGCTGTTGAGAGAAAATAATAAAGTATGATTCTACAAAAACAACATGCATCGTGAAGAGTGCACTCAAACATGGCATCCAGTGAATACACCTGTCAATTTCTCCCACCTGCAATTGCAGCTTTGGGAACGAATTGTCAGTTGCTACAACACACATAGCATGGATCGCTACGAATCAAAACCAATATCACAGCTGATGCAGATCGGGAACTTTCGAGGTGGCACAAACCAATCAGAGAGACAATATATTTATGTGGCCAACTGGGATAGGGTTTGACTTAAATATTTTGCTTGTAAATCTTTTTTTTTTTTTTTTTAGCTAAAGCTGGTAAAAATTATTAGAATGTTTTCTGAGGTGTGCACAATTATTACTGACATTTTATAATCCACAGCCCAGCGAGCAATCTCCACAACTCAGAATGTGTGTGTCTGTCACTTAGAAAGCGATGCCAACGCCTGCGTGCTATGCATGTAGGCAGCTGAAAGTGGCTCCTGCCAAAGACCTTCATATAAAAGATGAACAGAATTGCATGTAACAACCCAAGCGCGTCCAGACGGAGGAAGATTTTCTGCAATTCTGCCAATGCTGAGGTGTCATTGGTCAATGGGGTGGTGATGAAGATAACTAGCTGAGTGCGGGACCGGACTTCATTCCGGTATGCTATTACACTGTTTTCTGCAGGCTAATGGTTGTGTGTGTGTGTGTGTGTGTGTGTGTGTGTGTGTGTGTGTGTGTGTGTGTGTGTGTGTGTGTGTGTGTGTGTGTGTGTGTGTGTGTGTGTGTGTGTGTGTGTGTGTGTGTGTGTGGGGGTATGGGGGGCATGGGGGGGGGGGGGGCAGGGGGAGGTCCAATTAATAATTACAATTGCAATTTATGTAGTTACCGATATAAAACATGTCGTAACTATGCAAATTCGTGCACAATCTGCTGAGGGGGTGGAACTTTTTCATGATGATGACAAATGCATGCAGCATCACTGTTGCAGTGGCACTGTGAATGTAACAGAAACGTGGGGCACCAGAGTTGCACCCATTACGGCATCAAAACTGTCGACATAGTAACCCTGGAGCTAGGGGACAAAAAGGGACGGACAGACACGAAACTCCGTCCCTTTTTGTCCCCTAGCTTCAGGGTAACTATGTCTATCCTTAACCAGCTTGCCTGCCTACTTGCTTGAACATCAAAAGTGTAGACACTTTTGCGGCTGAGCGAGTCGGAACATGTCCCGAGGATAACAACTTTCCTTCCATTGTCCCTTTGTCTTTTTGCGCTGTTTCATTCTCCTCGTAGCGTCAGAACACCCGGAAAAGTGTGCTCCGTGGGAAGTCAACCTTACGACATTGCGACCTCGATTCACGCGCCGCTGCTTCAAAGCAGTTTTATCCGCGCGTTTAGTCGTCTCAAGGCGAGCGCGGCAAAGTCCAAATAAAATACGGATGTGGTTGAAGCAGTTAAAAAGAAAATTCGAAAAGAACCTCGGTAGCGCCGGGCAGAGCTACGGCGTCGGGATGACAGCAGATGATTTGCTAACGGCCCGTTACGTTCCGAGTATTGGTCACTGATAGGATGAGGTGAGCAGGGAGTCATTTTTAAATGCCTGGCCGCCAACACGTGATCGCTGCCTTCCGTGGTACTTTGGATGTGCGTGCACCTGAAGCTCACGAAATGGCATCTCACTGAAGCACCTCCCTGCCGTTCTCATCTAGCCAATGACTATCGTCCCACTGGTTCGCGCTATTTTTCAGTTGCGCAGCCTTGCTCTAGACGCTGCTTTTGTTTTGTTTTTCAGCTCAAGTTACATCGCCTCACGCTGCAGAAACCGCTCAGTGGAAACGAGGCGACTTTGCGAACGTAAGTTTCAAATACTCACCCTTTCCGCGGTGATGCTGTCTTGGTTTCCGAAGCAACAGGTCGGTCAACTGTCTCGCTGTCTGCACCCATGTCGCAGTATCATAAACTGAATGTCAGCACAACCACACAGTCACAAAGTAGCACAATATGAGCGTCGAGTTTCAACTACACTTCACAAGCGAAAACACCATTGAATCTGACCGGCGATACGTCGAAACTGCGCACACATGCGGACGCTTGCGACTCGCCAACTTCAACGCTTGGAACGTTTCTTTCGTTTCTTGTTTCCGCTTAGCTTTGCTGGATGGATGTATACAACTCAAAGCCGTATATACAACTAGACTTATGAACCCTTCTAAATTTATTTGTTACTTGCGCCATCTATCCAATAGCTTTAACACCGAGAGTTAACCTCTCTTGTTCACCCAGTTTGCAACCTTCTGCCTCACTGGTAGGGGCGCCCGCAAACACACAACCCTCAAGCGCGATTCGCGTGGGACGAGCGCCTTTCAGGGAGCCACAGCAGGCAGAGACAGCAGGTCCACAGGTGCACTCTGTGTGTCTTTTTTCGGTTCAGTTCCGGGAAACAAAAACAACGGTTCGAACCGGTTTGAACCGCTAAGTTCAGAATATATTTTCTGCTTTTTTTGGCAATAGGCACTATTTCAACCGTGAAACAAGAAACTTTATAGCTTTTTATCATTCGTGCAATCCACTTTTATCGATCAGGTACCAAAAATAAGAAATTGCGTTATTTAATTCAATGATGTGATTAACCCGAGTCATTTTGTAGCACCTTTTGGAGCAGCAAGAAGTACTTTTGGAGCACAAGCACAAGCTTCATTTTTATTCATACCGCTGTGAATATTATATCTTAAATCGAACTGAACAAAACGCCTACTTTCCACACTTTTGTGCAACGGCAGGTTTGATTCCCTCAAGCACCGAATCAGCTGCTTAGTTGCACATAGAAGCACTAGGTATGGCAAGCAGATGCTTATCAATGAAGGGCAGTTTGGAATGCTGGCAATGGTCATTTTAGGTAGGAAATAAATTTTAAATTAGATAGTATATACCACTGAAATAATGTTAGAAAAATCTTGAACACACAAAGTGATGTTTCATTCAAATTCTAACCGTTGTAATAAAACAAAACAAATTTAATTCAGATTAAAAAAAAAACTGTAATTGAATTATGAATTCAATGACATTTTGTATGTAGAACTTCATGATAACAAAGACCGGCATGTGAACGATAAGTATGTCTTCTTAAAACGATCAATCAAAGTTGTTATAGTTATTCCCAGGTTTCCTTCCACTTCTTCACCTAATTTAGTTTTTATTTATTCTATTTGCTGTTACCTCGAACGGATAAATCCAATAGAATGGTGACAACTAAACGAGAGAGTTAAAATTAAAATAAACCTAAAGAGCAATTCATATAAATGTTCTTCGAGTACTCATTGCTAAATCTTGAGCGTTCAAAAAATATATCTCCAGAACAGTGCAGTCCACTATAAATAAGTGCCGCAGTTTTATTCTTTTTTTTTTCGACTAAGAGCTGTTCACGATTGTTTCGCTCTGGGGAGTGCTTTCCCTTTAGCTCTCAGGTGCGCTGCGGCCCAGGCAAGATAAGCAAAATCGCGATGCCTACTTTGTGGTTCTCGCTTCGCTGCAGTACAAAAAGGGAGCGGTGTGAGAAGCGAACTCAACGAAGGTAACCCCCAGAGCAGACTGCGAACATAAGAGATATCGCGAAGATTCGAGTACTGTCAGTGTTCAGACTCTGCTGACAGAGGAGATCCAGAGTGCGTTAGTACGTTATTTGCGGCTATAATAGAAGGCTCTTAAGATTCGCACAAGCCTACCACAACGATCCGGACGTGTGAGCGGCGGCTGAGCCATTATATTAGAGAGTTTTAGTAGATGGTTCCGATTACCCCCGATACCCCCGATAACGATACTATATATGTACGCGCAAAGGCGGAGGCAGAGTATCGGGTATCGTTATCGGAGTCATCGGAACGATCTACTAAAACTCTCTATCTACAGTGTTTATAAAGTGAAATCAAGTTTTTGGTGCAAGGTTTGCGCAAATTCCTCATATTTGGGCTAAATGTAGCAGGAAGTAGCAGGATAAGAACTTTTGGCGCAGTTTGAAGCAAATGGCGCAGCTATCACGTTAATAGAGAGTTTTAGTAGATCGTTCCGATACCTCCGATACCCCCGATAACGATACTATATATGTAGGCGCAAAGGCGGAGGCAGAGTATCGGGTATGGTTATCGGAGTCATCGAACGATCTACTAAAACTCTCTATCTACAGTGTTTATAAAGTGAAATCAAGTTTTTGGTGCAAGGTTTGCGCAAATTCCTCATATTTGGGCTAAATGTAGCAGGAAGTAGCAGGATAAGAACTTTGGCGCAGTTTGAAGCAAATGGCGCAGCTATCACGTTAATAGAGAGTTTTCAGTAGATCGTTCCGATACCTCCGATACCCCCGATAACGATACTATATATGTAGGCGCAAAGGCGGAGGCAGAGTATCGGGTATCGTTATCGGAGTCATCGGAACGATCTACTAAAACTCTCTATCTACAGTGTTTATAAAGTGAAATCAAGTTTTGGTGCAAGGTTTGCGCAAATTCCTCATATTTGGGCTAAATGTAGCAGGAAGTAGCAGGATAAGAACTTTGGCGCAGTTTGAAGCAAATGGCGCAGCTATCACGTTAATAGAGAGTTTTAGTAGATCGTTCCGATACCTCCGATACCCCCGATAACGATACTATATATGTAGGCGCAAAGGCGGAGGCAGAGTATCGGGTATGGTTATCGGAGTCATCAGAACGATCTACTAAAACTCTCTATCTACAGTGTTTATAAAGTGAAATCAAGTTTTTGGTGCAAGGTTTGCGCAAATTCCTCATATTTGGGCTAAATGTAGCAGGAAGTAGCAGGATAAGAACTTTGGCGCAGTTTGAAGCAAATGGCGTCAGCTATCACGTTAATAGAGAGTTTTAGTAGATCGTTCCGATACCTCCGATACCCCCGATAACGATACTATATATGTAGGCGCAAAGGCGGAGGCAGAGTATCGGGTATGGTTATCGGAGTCATCGGAACGATCTACTAAAACTCTCTATCTGCAGTGTTTATAAAGTGAAATCAAGTTTTTGGTGCAAGGTTTGCGCAAATTCCTCATATTTGGGCTAAATGTAGCAGGAAGTAGCAGGATAAGAACTTTGGCGCAGTTTGAAGCAAATGGCGCAGCTATCACGTTAATGAGAGTTTTAGTAGATCGTTCCGATACCTCCGATACCCCCGATAACGATACTATATATGTAAGCGCAAAGGCGGAGGCAGAGTATCGGGTATCGTTGTCGGAGTCATCGGAACGATCTACAAAACTCTCATCTACAGTGTTTATAAAGTGAAATCAAGTTCTTGGTGCAAGGTTTGCGCAAATTCCTCATATTTGGGCTAAATGTAGCAGGAAGTAGCAGGATAAGAACTTTGGCGCAGTTTGAAGCAAATGAAGCAGCTATCACGTTAATAGAGAGTTTTAGTAGATCGTTCCGATACCTCCGATACCCCCGATAACGATACTATTATGTAGGCGAAAGGCGGAGGCAGAGTATCGGGTATGGTTATCGGAGTCATCGGAACGATCTACTAAAACTCTCTATCTGCAGTGTTTATAAAGCGAAATCAAGTTTTTGGTGCAAGGTTTGCACAAATTCCTCATATTTGGGCTAAATGTAGCAGGAAGTAGCAGGATAAGAACTTTGGCGCAGTTTGAAGCAAATGGCGCAGCTATCACGTTAATAGAGAGTTTTAGTAGATCGTTCCGATACCTCCGATACCCCCGATAACGATACTATATAGTACGCGCGCAAAGGCGGAGGCAGAGTATCGGGTATCGTTATCGGGTCATCGGAACGATCTACTAAAACTCTCTATCTACAGTGTTTATAAAAGTGAAATCAAGTTTTTGGTGCAAGGTTTGCGCAGATTCCTCATATTTGGGCTAAATGTAGCAGGAAGTAGCAGGATAAGAACTTTGGCGCAGTTTGAAGCAAATGGCGCAGCTATCCACGTTAATAGAGAGTTTTAGTAGATCGTTCCGATACCTCCGATACCCCCGATAACGATACTATATATGTAGGTGCAAAGGCGTGATGCAGAGTATCGGTATGGTTATCGGAGTCATCTGAACGATCTACTAAAACTCTCTATCTACAGTGTTTATAAAGTGAAATCAAGTTTTTGGTGCAAGGTTTGCGCAAATTCCTCATATTTGGGCTAAATGTAGCAGGAAGTAGCAGGATAAGAACTTTTGGCGCAGTTTGAAGCAAATGAGCGCAGCTATCACGTTAATAGAGAGTTTTAGTAGATCGTTCCGATACCTCCGATACCCCCGATAACGATACTATATATGTGAGCGCAAAGGCGGAGGCAGAGTATCGGGTATGGTTATCGGAGTCATCGGAACGATCTACTAAAACTCTCTACTGTTAATTTCAAGGAAAGAGTAAAAGAAAAGCTAGATTAACATACAAAACGTCGTTTTTATACGACTCAACATCTTTTTCTTTACTTCAGTCGCATCCATTTTACCTGAATGGAAAGGTTATCAGTCTGGTAGGTCGCCTAAAATACCCGTGATGGGTACAACTTTGTGTCGCAGTATTAAAAGGTGAATCCTAGTTGTGCTCTTGAACAGGAATTAATTACAGTGCATAAAATCATGGGATGGGCAGCTCCTCGTCATATATATCGTAAAATCTAGTCTACGAGATACATTTCCCAATATATATGATGATGCAACTTGAGCTAAAAGCAATAATATTTTCAAAATGTCAAGAAAGCTTTAGGAGAAGCCCTTGCAGTCTACCTTTTATAGAAACATCCTGATCAAAATTGTTTTCACTCTGACTCAGCACCGATGCTGCAGGCGAATAATCATACAGAAAAGAGTGACCAAAATTGTTCACTTTATAATGTATACAAACCTTCGTACTCAGATCGAATCTGGCCTAAAATAGCGCGTACCCAAGTGCAGTGGCGTCACTATGGGTCACTGGCACCCAAGGCGGTAGCCCTCCGCGACCCCCCCCTCCTGCCTTTTCGCATCCTCGCGCCGCCGCTTTCGCGTGGCCCTCGCGACACCCCCTGAGCGCTGCACCCGGAAAAGGGGGGGTCTGCCACCTGCCGGTCAATTCAATTTGCAAATAAGCATCACCCTTGCTAATTGGTGATTTCTCGTTAAATGGAACAAAGTAGTATTGCATACTCTACTCGACATTGAAGCTACTTAATTGGTCGCTTTCTGGCGGTCTGTGGGCGCAATCGTCATAGTTCCGCACGCGACCCTGCGTACTTTGTTTCTCCGGCCCAAAGACGCATAAAATTGTTGTTCGTCACATAAAAGAGGCAAGAACAGACTTATATATGCTTGAGAAGTTAAATATGTGTCAGAAACACTAGTTATTTAAAGCAGCTTCAAAACCAGAAATCTGTTTAAGGCTTTCCCAAATAACTTATAGACGTTTCTGGCGTTTTTATCGAGGATAAAAACGCCAGAAAAGATTTGCAGAGCATATTTCACATTTTCGGGGGTGCATTGACTTGTGAAGTATCGGCCCTTTATTTATGCTGTCAAACCTTCAGTCATGTAAATAAATATATTTTTATTTTCACCAATAACTTTGACTGTATGAAGTTCACAACACCACTTCAGACTGACACGGCAGGACGATACTTGAAAACGCCAGCTCTTGAGTCTGCGGAAACATACTTTTCTGTTCACTGATTCGCATTGTGAAACACCGGTTCGCAGGGTATGCCGAAAAGGTCTGTGTGCTCACAAAATAGATCTGAAGGCAAATACACGAAATGTGCAGAAATAGAGATAATAGATTGTATTCTTCTAAATAATCCCATATTACTGCAGAAATATATACATAGAAATGCATACAAGGTTATTCTTAATTACACATAAATAGAGCGAAAGACAGCGATATATTTCTAATATAAATCACATTTGGACATCGGCTTGCACGAGCTCGAAACTTGGCAAAATGTTGTCTCGGGAGGCTAAAGCTGATAGTTCGATTTTACCGTGCACTTGTTTTGGGACTTCGCTTTAAAACTCTGTGCTTATCAGTCACGCGCTCTAACATTTTATTAGGCTGCCGCATATCATCGCGATACTGCTATTGGGGAGGAGATCGAACAGTAACGCCCCTAGCGGTACGCTTCAGCTGTGAGACAACAGACCGACTTTTCTTGTTTGTGTTTTTATCAGATAAAATGAAGACGAAGATTCGAAGGCCGCTCCTCGTGCGGCCTTCGAACCAAAGCACTGGTCAGAGCGAAGCGCTCGTGGCCGTGCTAGGCAGAGTTCCATTTCATTGTTGATGCTGTGTTAGTAAACACCTGGCTGTGGGGACAACAAACTCGATAAAGCGCCCCTTATAGTTCGATCTCCTGACGAATATATATTTTACAATTTTGCAGTTTGGACATCGACTTTTGCTAGTGTTGAGAACATCGCATTTCACCGGAAAACTAAACTGTTTAACATGGTTTTGCGCGTGATGTCATCGCACTATATGCTGGTGTATAGTCCTTGCGATTTGCTCTTGCTTAGAAAATCAAATCCGCTGGTGCAGAATGCACGCTGCAGAAGTTTCACGCTCAGTGCAAGTCTTAATTCGACAGACACAAACAAATTCTTCTTGCTTGGTGTAACGTCATGAGGAACGGAGAGAGCGTCTGGCACCACGAAAACGCGCTTTCTGGCAGCACTGTTTTTTGCAAACAAAGTAGTTTTGGGGCCACGCTTTCGGTCTGTGTCAAAGGTGCGGAGCAAGGAACCTCACAACCCCCCCCGACACACCCACACACACACCACACGCACACCCACTCGCACACGCACACGCACGCACACGCACGCACACACACAACACACACACACACACTTTTTTCGATGCTCCTTTCTTTTTGTTCTAGGGGCGCTATTTGATAATTGATTTTTTGTGTCATTTTGTCAACAGTAATCCTCCATTTCTCCTATTTGACATCCAAAGACTGTGAAGTTTAGGGAAGATCTTGAGAACGACACTCCTGTGAGATTTAGAGCGGCTGCCAACGTTGGACCACTAGGATCTATCTTTTCAACTAACCCTCCCGTTCACACTTGTAGTTCTATTTATCGTGAGAGTAATAAGTCATATTTTGCCCTTTCAATGTTTTTATTCTGAGGGATGACTTTCTAAAACAGTTCAGGAATAACGAAAACATCTTTGGGTGCCTCAATGATGTGTACATGTGAAATGGGTCGTGTAACAATTTTTGTGCTTTCAGTAAATACCGCTAAAAGCTAATCCCCGACGTTGATAACTTGCAAAAACACCCATACGTTTTCTTTCGCTCAATGGAAGGCGCAGAAAAATAAAAGAGAGAAACAGCTTTTCCCCCCTCAACTAGCTATTAGAACAAGCTGCCACGTGAGCTGGCGCTAATTAAATACCGGCAGTGTTTATCATAGTCATGCGCTGAGGTTAGCCAAGAATAAAGCAGGGATTGAGCTTCAGACATTATTAGAGTTCGGTTATTCTCATTTTTTGTTTGAACACGAGCCATTACCCGAATGTTTGGCGATGCTGATTGTCATGAACCCTCGCACTCGACTCGGGCTCATGGCAATCGAGTACGTCACGTGACTCGCGGTGAGAAGTCGTGATGCCTTGTGACGTCACGGTGCAAACAACGCTAATACGTCTAATGACGTTCTCAATTTAAAGGGATACTACAACAAAATTTCAGCGCTTATTTTTTGGTCTATACGTGTTCAAAGGAGCAGTATCGGATCGTTACACCAATATCTTGTTAATAATTAAGGACACAAAAAGAAATTTTAAAACAAATTAAACGGTTAGCAAATACACCTGGTAAATGTCGCTAAAGCCTCGTTTGTAATGCCCGTCAAGGAAGCTTGACAGGTAGTGACGATAACTGTCTCGCCCTGACGTCATCCGGACAGCTCTGCGGCCAGCACAAGAGAAGAGGGGAGGGAGGAACTCCTCACTCAAAGGAACTCTCTTTTGTGTGTCCGAGACGTCGCTATTCTCCCTCTACAAGCGAAGATTAACCCGTCACTCAAAATTCACACAAAAAGCAGCTTTGCGGTTAGTTGCGGTGGCCCGAACGCTGGCGTGCTTCGACCACTTCGGTGGCTGGAACGACTAGGGCATCCTGACGACGTCAGCCTCGCCGCAGCTTTGCTCATCCCGAGACAATCTACGTCACGATTGCTGCGGATGTGACGTGCTCTCCGCTGAATACTCTCCGGGCGCTTGCCAGAGTGGGCCGTTTATAACAAAAAATATAGCCATCAGGCTCAAAATACAAACGTGCGATTGTCATTTTTATGGATCATATTCAGCCTATTTTTGAACGTGACGGGTATATTTCAAATTTCGTTGAAGTACCGCTTGATGAATTCAACTCCTCCGATTTCTATTTTATATTCTTCGATATGGCTGGAAATTGTCTGATCGCATCAACTAATAGCCCTTTCTCAACTAACAGCCAAAATGTCTTATAAAAATAAAATATGTTTCTGTGCAGTTACTAAATTTTTTAAGTTACGCCGGCAGCTAGGTTTCTTTCCAAGAGGTGACTTTCTACTGGCAACAGTAAAAAATCCCTACTTTTCCCTACCCGTGTACGTCACCGGCGGGCAGGCGGACGAACGACTCGGGCAGCAGCGAAACGGCTTTCCGGGAACCAGCGATCAAGATTATTTTTCCACAGCTTCAAGGTTGAAAGTTCCTTTGCACTGGGTAGCAATCTGTGCTCCGAGGTAGAGCACCGGGAAACCATGCCAGAAAAAGCTTCTTTTTTACCCTTCTTTTCGCGGGAGAAAAAAAAAAAAAAGCGCTCCCCGGAAGCAATGGATGCCGGCCACGCCAAGGTGCTTTTGCGCGAGGTGTTTGCCGAGAGAACTAAAACATTCTCACTTATTCTCGGAATATTTTATAGCCGTGTGCTGCGAGTTGAGCAGCCTTCTTCAGCTGCAACTACAGTCACTGGATGGTTGGAACAGCTTCAAGAGCGGCAAGCGCAGACTGAAGCCGGGGTGACCAATACGATATCCATCCAAAGAGGAGTGCTAATAATATCGAGATAAAATAGAGCGCTTTCTGGCACTATAGTTGACATTTGGAGCAACCACATTTGTCATTCACAATTGCTTCAATAATCTTTTATATATATATATATATATATATATATATATATATATATATATATATATATATATATATATATATATATATATATATATATATATATATATATATATATATATATATATATATATATATATATATGTAGTTCATTTTTAATTCGAACAGATTATTTTAAAAAGCCGTGAAAGTTACACTTATGCTGCTTGTGGAGGTGAGTTATGCGGCCAGGGGGACATATTATAGGGGGCTAATCGTAACAATCATTTGGCTAATTAACTAAAATTCGATAATTAACTTTTTTATTAATGAAAATAGACATATGGTTCCAATTAGAAACTTGCTCAGCGTCATCGAAAATCACTAAATCAGTCATTTTCAGAAAGACTCTGAGCGCGTGAGAAGCGTAGTAGTGCACTAAAGTTACCACTCGTGGAGCAGGTACAAAGCTAGCGGTTGCGGTAAGGCGCCCGCGCGATTTTTCCGTCTCTTATCTAGCCCCAGCCTTGTACCTGCTCCACGAGTCGTAACTTTAGTGCACTACTACGCTTTTCACGCGCTCAAAGTCTTTCTGAAAATGACTGATTTAGTGGTTTTCAGTGACGCTGTGCAAGTTTCTAATTGGAACCATAGGTCTATTTTCATTAATTAAAAAGTTAATTAACAAATTTTAATTAATTAGCCGACTTATCGTAACGATTAGCCACCTACATAATGTACCCCTGGCCGTATAACTCACCTGCACAAACCGTATCAGTGCATCTTTTACGGATATTTTTAAATAAATTTGTTCGAATTAAAAATGAACACCCGATATATATATATATACGGGGTGTTTCACGAAAGGTGGACAAATTCGATATTCCAAAAATACGCGTCGCAACAATAAAAGGCTTGTGTCGTTTTGGTCCTGGGTCAGGGGCCTACTTAGGAAAATTATGAAAGTCTGGTATAATTTGATTGTAAATTATTTTCGCGTAATTAACTTTTTTAATATTGGGTTTAAGGGCATGGTTTCAATTAGAAAATTGCTAAGCATCATCAAAGAACACTAAACCAACAAATTGTAGAACGATAGAAGGCACGCGAAGCATTTTATGGCTTTCTGAAAAACCGTACAAATTCGACGGGTTTTAAGTTTCGGCTTGCTATCGGCGCGCATCTCGGCCCCGGCAACACCGCGCCCCGTGGAGAGATAGTGCAACCAACCTCTAATGCGCTGTCATCGCGCGACGCAGCAGAGGCTGGTTGCACTACCTCTCCACCGGGCGCGGTGCCGACGGGGCTGAGATGCGCTCCGATAACAAACCGAAACTTAAAAACCCTTCGAATTTGTGCGGTTTTTCAGGAAGCTGTAAAATGCTTCGCGTGCCTTCTATCATTCTGCAATTTGTTGATTTAGTGTTTTTCGATGATGCTGAGCAATTTTCTAATTGAAACCATGCCCTTAAACACAATATTAAAAAAGTTAATTATGCAGAAATATTTAACAATATAATTATCTCGGACTTTAATAATTTTCCTAGATAGGCCCCTGGCCCAGGACCAAAACGACACAAACCTTTTTTTGTTGCGACGCGTAGTTTTCGCAATATCGAATTTGTTCACCTTTCGTGAAACACCCTGTATATATACGAGGGGGACCCAAAAGAAACCGAACTAATTATTTTTTAAGCAGAGCTTTTGCAGTACCGCGTTTTGCCGCCAGGAGTTGATAGAGCGAACATTGCTGAGTCATTAGGCCTAATTCCGTCCTCGAAGAAGGTTAGGACTAGTTGCGGCTGGGTTTATAGTGACAAGTGTTTCGTGTGGGCGTCGTTTTTGCAATGTCTGATTTCTGTGAACAGCGTGCGGCGGTTAAATTCTGTTTTTTGCTCGGAAAAAGTGGAACAGAAACTATTGAACTGTTAAAAACGGCGTACACCCGACCTTGCCCCGTGCGACTTTTTTTTTTGTTTCCTAGAATGAAAAGAGAAATGAAAGG
Source organism: Ixodes ricinus (assembly GCA_037355805.1). Taxonomy (NCBI): domain Eukaryota; kingdom Metazoa; phylum Arthropoda; class Arachnida; order Ixodida; family Ixodidae; genus Ixodes; species Ixodes ricinus. The sequence continues at coordinate 13,549 of JAZHYW010029121.1, read as the reverse complement.
AAAGCGTTTTGCTGACGTTGCTGAGGTGAAGAAAAAAACGACGGAGGCGCTGTCAAGCATCACAAAAGATGAATTTAAACAATGTTTCGACACATGGATTAAAAGATTAGACAAGTGTATTAGTGCAAGTGGACAGTACTTTGAAGGAGATTGAACGTTTGTACTTGAAATGGGAATAAATAAGTGCAAAAAAATTTAGTTCGGTTTCTTTTGGGTCCCCCCTCGTATATATAAATGACGAAGGCCGGACTCCGGCCGAAACGTCGAAGAATAAATCGTCCATTGTTGCTGTTTTCATCAAGGGTTTTGCTTTTCTTAGTTATACCCACGCCTTCGGCCCCCCGCCAACATGCCCGTTATATATATATATGTATATATATATATATATATATATATATATATATATATATATATATTATATATATATATATATATATATATATATATATATATATATATATATATATATATATGCCGCCGGGGAGCCAAGACGCGCTCCGATAGCAAACCGAAACTGAAAAACCCGTCGAATTTGTGCGGTTTTTCAGAAAGCCGTAAAATGCTTCGCGTAACTTCTATTATTCTGCAATTCGTTGATTTAGTGTTTTTTGATGATGCTGAGCAATTTTCTAATTGAAACTATGCCCTCAAACCCAACATTAAAAAAGCTAATTACGCAAAAATAATTAAAAACCTAATTATAGCGAACATTAATAATTTTTCCTAAAGAGGCACCTGGCTCAGGACCAAAACGACACAAGCCTTTTTTTTGGGTGCGACGCGTAGTTTTCGCAATATCGAATTTGTCCACCTTTCGTGAAACACCCTCTATATATATATATATATATATATATATATATATATATATATATATATATATATATATATATATATATATATATATATACTGTAAGCGACTTAATTTTCGCAGATTTCGCGACTTGTACAATAACGCGAAAAATAGGTCCCGCGAATACGGCTTTCTATGGTAAGAAATGCCTATCGTACCACCCTTATTCGCGAAATTTTGTGCCCGCGAAATATTCCTGAAAACAGCACTTCGCCGAATTCGCGAAATATTGAGGCCCGCGAAAATAAAGTCATTTACAGTATATATATATATATATATAGAGAGAGAGAGAGAGAGAGAGAGAGAGAGAGAGAGAGAGAGAGAGAGAGAGAAAACGTAGCGCAAGATGACGAAAAGTATATACGGCATATAAACGCACTTGAGACGGTTGTTGGAGTTTTTAAAACACATTATTCGTAAAGTTCGTAGACGTTTCGGCCTGAGACAGACCTTTTGATAAAGGTCTGTCTCAGGCGAAACGCCGACGAACTTACGAGCAATGTATTTTAAAACTCCAACAACCGTCTCCAATGTGTTGTGTCTGTCTATATATATATATATATATATATATATATATATATATATATATATATATATATATATATATATATATATATATACTGTAAACGACGGAAGTTTCGCGTGGACCTAATTTTCGCGAATTTCGCGAACCGCCTCCGATTCGCGAACAATAGGTCCCGCGAACAATTCGGGAAAAATTGCATCACCTTGAAAGCGGCATTGAGACACCGGGGAAACACGCGTCCAAAAAGCATAACAATATCATTATACGTGATATGTGAATATGATATGGAAAGTATCCTAAAGTAAATAACGCCATAAGTCGGAATTCAGCTCACCTCAAGAAGTTTATTTGGTACCTTCAGACAATTCCTGCCAGAGTATAGCCGATTCGGATCGTGTCTCTGCGGTTCTCGAGATCCGCATACTTTTCAATCAGCCATGCTGCGTGAACGGGCTTCATAACACTTGCTCGCAAGTCGATCTTAACGTCAGCTGCACTCTGTCCTTTCTCCACCACCTCTTGTACACATCCGGCATACCACTGGGTAAAGCGGTTCATCATGGCAGTCTTTGAACACATTGTTAATGTTTAGGTCGTTCGGTTGCAGGAGTCCGGTGCAGCTTGCCGGGACGAAGACGTACTCAATGTTGTTTGCAGCTAGTTTCTGCAGAAGACTCTTCGTACGATGTGCAGCGAAGATGTCAAAAATGCAAAGTGCATGTTGACTGGCACCACTTCACACGACTCCTGCATGTCTCCACATACAAGGAAGGAGAGCAGTGTCGACAAATCGCAGCATTGTGGCTTCGTTGCTCCAGTGGTTGTCACTGTGCCACACGTCCCAGTCATTTGGAAACGTGACCTTGGCATGGCACCTGTCTGTTTTGCCTGCATATAACACCTGAGGAGGCAAGAGTTTGCCAGAAAGCGTCGTGGTCATCAAAACGGTGATTTCCCTTTTGTCGTCCAAGCCAACCACCCCAACTTGCTTGGAACCTCGGGCCTCCATCGTCCACTTGCTGGCTGGAACCAGCTTGACACCTGTTTGGTCCCAGTTGAGCACCAAGTCGTCGGGAATACTGAAGTGGTTTCTCTTCTCGTCGATAGTCTGCAGGAACTTCTTTTGGCACCCTCGAAATCGTTTGGAAAATTTCGCGCAGTCTTCGTGGCCTTACAGCTTGACGAATCCTATCCTGTTCAGGAAAGATCTTGCCCAGGGTCTGTCGAGAACGAGAGTCCCACCAAACTCTGGCAAGAGTGTGGGCTTGGTCGCCACGTACAATGCCCAGTGCAGCAGCGATGCAAATCCTGGAGTTTATAACACCGCCCCCTTCTCTGAGCTCCACAATGTACGCCCGTACGTCATCATCAAGTTTCCAAGCACAGGCTTGACACCTCGAAGTTTACCAGGCAAGGTAGCCAGCTCTTTTGAATGACAGGACTTGTAGGCCCCTTCTGGCTGCGCGGTGAAACACAGGGATCCCTTCGTTGAATGTGCGGAGGGAGTAGTATATCAGATCCCCTTGTCATGCGGAAACAAGTATATAGGTCAGACCGGTAGGTGTGTTAATGATAGGCTGAGGGAACACAAGCTTAAAGTAGGAAATTATCGGGACGGTCATCTGTCTGATCATTGTCAAAGCTGCAAGTGTGTGCCGTTGTTTTCCGAGAGCAAGATTCTGGCACGGCACAAGGAAAAAACTGTGAGGGAGATAGTCGAGGCAGATGAGATTAAGAAGGGTGGTGCAGCATGTGTCAGCGTGGCCTCGATTGATTTACTGGACAAGGAGCGTGCGTTCCTCAATGACGCGGCCTGGCATCGGGTTGGCTAGAGGTGGAGCGAAATCAGAAACTCGGATGGTATAAAATAGTGTCGTTTCATGTAATAAAATCAGTTGTTAGTAGCGCACTGTGCTGTCTGTTTCTCGTCTCTTTGTCCCTGTGTTTTGAGCGCTAAAATGTATTCCAAGTTCCAAAACCAACTAGCCCAACAATCTACTCCACAATGTGTCGTCAGGTGTTCCACCGACCTTGAGCCCTTGAAGCAATGGGGACATCTTTTTGACATTCCTCCAAAGTACAGGTTACGATCCTGTAATTTGGTGAGCATCCCTCCTGCTGTGGCGACATGTTGCCCTTCATCAGCCACATTGATGACATTTTTCGGTCGTAAATGCTGGGCACCACACTACTGTTGTCATCGTCGTTATCCTCGGCTTGGGCATCTTCGTTGGCACTGTCTCCATTATTGAAAAGAATGCCGTGCAGCACCTTCTCCTTTATTCGCGTCATTCGACTCTCTTCCTGTTTTTTTATATTTTTCTTTGTCAAGTTGGTCTCTTCAAGTTGGTACTTTGCCTTCAGGTAATCACATATTCGCCTAAGCTGGGTTTTTTCCTCTTTCTCCTGGTCCATCAGCGGTCTTGTCTTCGGATTCTTTTCAAAAGATTTTAACATTTTGAATAGCATTATGTCAGCTTTCTCCTCCACGCAAGCGAGTCCTCTTCCCAGTTGGTCGCGCTTCAGGGATAACCGATCCATATTCAATGATAATGCAGTGAGTGCGCAGGCGAGCTGGTGGATGTTAACCATTTTGTTTGCTCGAGACTGAGGCAGGAAAGAGGAAAGTTTCAAGTAGAAGAAACATGAACAGTCGAGGACACGTCTCTAACACAGCTGTGTTAGAGACGTGTCCTCGACTGTTCTTTTTTTCTACTTTGAAACTTTCCTCTTTTCCTGCCTCAGTCTCGGGCTAAGAACAAAATGGTTAACGATTCATATTCGCCGCATTCCTGGTCACCTTGTACTCGCTCAGCATCTTCCTGACCTCCTTGTCAATCGTTCGTATTCTTTCGGCTTGGAAGGTAGGAGACCTATATAGTAATTGAGTGTCGAGAGGGCAAATTCGTTGATTCCTCTAAATAGGTTGGCAGCATTGAGCTTTGTCTTGCAAAGCATTCTCGTTCGTTCGGTGGCCTTGTTGGTAACGATGGCCTTGTTCTCATCTTTCACCACATTTCGTGAGTCTTCCAGGATGCCCAGATACTTGTAACCTCTGTGATCGTCCACCATCCCTCCGAAGACTCCACTGTTCCCGACGTTACTCGCCGACTTCTGCTGATTCACCTTTAGTCCCATCTGACAGAGCGTTTTTTTGTTAGGCCACACAGCCTGATCAGTGTCTCTTCTGTGTCAGCCAATAATTTGATGTCATCGATGGAAATCAAATGGTTGCGTTCGATGTTGCCCATCTGCAATTGTTCGCAGTTCTGGTTAATTCGGCGGCTCAAGGGTTCCAACGCGAGAACGAACAGCAACGATGAAAGGCTATCACCCTGGAGGAGTCCTTTGTTGATCCTCACCTGGCCAATGTCACTCTGGTGACAAACCAGGCTGGTGCGTTGGAAGGCGAGCGTCCGCTTGACGAACTTGATGATGTTCTCCGGCATGCCCAACTTCGTCAATACGGCTATTAGGTAGTCGTGTTTGACGCTGTCATACGCTTTTTGGATATCAATCCAGGACGTAAACAGCTCGTTGTTGTGCTTTTGGTTGAGCACTTTGTTGAGGAGGGTTTGCTGTTTGGCACCTTGGCAGCCTCTTCGAGTACCCATCTGGTTGGCCGAGATCACCTCATTCACCTCGCACAGGTCCGTCACCAGGGCTGTGACAACCTTGCTCAACAGCTTGTAGATGTTCGGGAGACAAGTTATGGGACGTAACTATTTGCCCTTGCTTGCTCGTTTCGTCTTCACGATAAGGTATGTCGTGCCCATGTACAGTCGCCCGTCAATTTGTTCAGGGTCATCAACTGCTTTGACTAGAAGGTCGGTGAGACGAAAGTGGAGTGCAGTCAGTTTTTTAATGAGGAAGCTGAATACGCCGTCGGGCCCCGGTGTCTTCCAGTTGGGTAGGAACTTGATCTTCTCCTCGATGACCTTGTGGAACCTGGCAGTCCCCATCGTTCCTGTCGCCAGGGGCGCACCTCCCCTTTTCCCCCTCTCCTCCGGCAACATCTCCGTGACATCCTCTCCACCCACCGCACGTGTGATTGGTGGGAGTGATACGCCAGGTGGCGCTCTCCCGAGCACGACTTTAGCTGATAAGGAGGGACAGCGTCCGGCGCGGGGGGCTTCTCTCCTCTGGCTTGCGACCACCACCTGCACCGGACACAACATCGGGCCGCTTCCCCTTCGGGGGCTCCGGCGAGGCCACGACATCGGCACGGCGGGCAGCCATCGGCATCCTGGATCCGGCGACGACATGGGGCACGGGCAAGTCAACACCAGCCCGGGCCGGCGACCATCGGCCGACCAGAGTTCCCGCGGCACCACCCAGAGGCAATAAACGGCCACAACAGAGAACGGTGTGGCGTTGTTCACTCGGGGACGAGCCAGGGGAATGGGGAAACCCCAAAAATGGCGCACCAACGTGGGGCCTGCTCGTTCCTGGGCGAATCGCCCGCAATTCCACGCTGCTCTGGTGACCGTTGCTCTGGCGCCCGGAAGACGCCGTCGCCGCGGGAAGCTCTCCCCAGGCATGCCCAAGATCCCGCCGCCGGTTCCCCCAAGTTGGACGCCACCCGCCCAAGCCATCCCGGAGCCCTTTGTTTGCGTCGCCCACGAAGAAGGAAGACCGTGTGAGTTCGCACTCGTCGACGACTCTCCGGCCGCGTTAGTTGGCTTAGTATCGTCAGTTGTCTTTACGCGTTTCAATGACTATTTTAGTATTACATTTTGTTGTGAGTTGGACTTGTGTTCCGTTTTTGTATTTTCCGTTCGCACCACGTGGGTGAACGTTTTTCGCGCTGGGGTCAGTTTCTCTGTGCCGTTCTGATCTTGTATTGCCTTGCTTTTTTACGCTAAGCTTCTGAGAGTTGCGGCCTTTTCCTCCGCGTCGCTTTTAGTATTTTGGTTATTTGGTCGTGACCATGCGCTCCTTTTCATTGTTCTTAGAGTTAGGCCTAGGTCTTTGTTTGAATCGCTCCTTTGTCGTGTCGCGGGTTTTCGGGGTTGAGGCGCTATCTTTATTTAGGAAAGGGAATGGTTATCAGGTTTATAGAATACAGATGGTGTTCGCGGCGAATGGTTAGGAGAGAAAGGCAGATTACTGATTGTTTCCATTGCGTAACCCCACGTAAAATGTTCTCCAGGCTTGAGGCGAACCTTTTTCCGTTAAATTGGTTCTTTACGCGCCACCAACTTCGTCTTAGGCGTAGTACAGATTTTATTACTTCCGAAGGCGATTTCGAGACCGAGCGGGCACCTTGTGTCCGGCGGGAATCTATGGTTAGCAACAAGAGTAGCGAAGGATCAGCAGTTCGGTCTGGGTTTGTAAATATACGCGTTTCTTTGGCTCCAGGAGTCGGGCGGGGCGCCGGCCGTTAACGTCGCAAAGTAGCTGGTATTGCATGACGGACTCCGGGAGTCGGGCCGCGCCCCGCCGGGGCTGTATGCTGCTGGTATTGCAGTTGGCGCGAGGGTATTCTTCGGGATAGATTAGTTTCTGCTGATTCCGACGCACTTATGCAGCCCGTTTTAGCTTCCGCGAACGACCTTCGTTTGTTCGTGGTACGTGGTGGCGCTGCGCAGTCCGAGACGCACGGGCATCGTTTCGTTTTAGTTCGCAATTTCGGTGTGATGGTGACCGAGTGACTCTAAGACTTCCGCAAGTTATGTTGCTCGGAATCACCTGTTTTATGTGCTTAGATGCCGCCTACGTCGGTATCTCCTCGGACTCGCGTGTCTCAGGCGGAGGAGTGACACCAAGACCTTCGTTTTATCGGTTGTTCGGTGATGGGACGAGAGGTTATTGTTTCATTTTTGGTCAGACCGGCAGGTTTAAAGTACTAGCCGTCTGGCGAGCGGGAGGTTAGCTACGGAGATGTGCGAGACCGGGCAGGTTTAGAGTACTAACGGTTTTCGCTGCAGTGATGAGCGCCTCGGTGTGGAGTTGCAAGCGCGTGTTGGAACACAGTGGGAAAACTGTAGATACCGCTTCGGAGTTTTTCGGTGCAGAAAAACAGGGTTCTGGAGCTCGTCCCCACCACCAGATGTAATCTTGCGCGAATAAGTTTTCTGTTGTAGATTCGGAATAGCTCGGCATGTTGGAGCGTTTTGGTTTGCTTTCTCGCTTGACTCGGACCGGTCCCAGCGCTTGCAGTAAGACTTTTCAGTTATGCGGTGCGGGGATTGGTTTGGCGATAGCGCGTACGCCTTCTAATCCGCGAGTTCGTAGTCTTTTGTTCAGGTTAGTTCCAAGAGAGATAATCCGTTTTGAGCTCGCTGCTTTTCGACCCCTTTGTCTTGCCATCTTCAGTGCTGCGTCAGAGCCTTCTGGACTGCTTGCTTGCTTGAGCCGGACCCGTCTCGGTGCTTGCAAGAAGACTCCTTAGTCATGCAGTGCCGGGATTTGGTTCGGTGATAGTGGGTACGCTTTCTAGTGCGCAAGTTCGCAGTTCTTTGTTCAGTTCAGTTAAAAGATACTCCGTCCTGAATTAGCTTTTCCTAAAGCGTTTCGGCTTTGTTGTTTTTAGTGTCGGGAAGTGCACTGCATCCGCGTTTGTTTACAGCTTGCATATTATTGTGTCGCGATAGGAGATTGAGTTGTTTAGTAAGCGTTTCGTGGTGTTGGTAATTTTAAGTGTTTGCGTGTTCTGGGACTTCGCTACGTGGAGTGCGCTGGGACTCTTCAGTGCTGTGTGTGTGTGTGCGTGACTGTGCGGCCTCCACGTACTCGGACTCGAGATTTGAGGGAGGGTAGTGTGGGAACCTGGCAGTCCCCATCGTTCCTGTCGCCAGGGGCGCACCTCCCCTTTTCCCCTCTCCTCCGGCAACATCTCCGTGACATCCTCTCCACCCACCGCGTGTGATTGGTGGGAGTGATACGCCAGGTGGCGCTCTCCCGAGCACGACTTTAGCTGATAAGAAGGGACAGCGTCCGGCGTGGGGGCTTCTCTCGTCTGGCTTGCGACCACCACCTGCACCGGACACAACATCGGCCGCTTCCCCTTCGGGGCTCCGGCGAGGCCACGACATCGGCACGGCGGGCAGCCATCGGCATCCTGGATCCGGCGACGACATGGGGCACGGGCAAGTCAACACCAGCCCGGGCCGGCGACCATCGGCCGACCAGAGTTCCCGCGGCACCACCCAGAGGCAATAAACGGCCACAACAGAGAACGGTGTGGCGTTGTTCACTCGGGGACGAGGCTAGGGCAATGGGGAAATACCACAACCTTCTTGACTTTCTCCTCCTCAGTTTCGGTCTGAAGCTCCACTGGGTCCAATAGGTCAATCATTTCCTGGTACTCCCCTTCTTCGTCATCGGTCGCCCAGATTCTTCTCCAGAAAGTAATCACCTCATTAACATTGATGTTCTCGTCAATCTCCTTCTGGTCTTCGTCAAGTCTCCGGTAGAAGGTGGACCGATTGAACTCGAACAGCTTATTCGTTCTCCGATACTCGGTCCGGTTAGCCGCAATCATCAGTTTTTTCTCAAAGACCGCCCTTTTCTCTTCAATCTGGTCCTCAAGCTTCTTCAACTGGTCCTCGTTGTTCGAGTGGTACTGATTGGCTTTGCAGATTCGGTTTAGTGCTCTCGAGGGAGCCTCGTTCTGTTTGTGACTGGTGACAATTTGCAGCTGTTGACTAAACTTCTCGATCTTTTTTTTATAGACTCCTTCCAGTTCACCTCTTTCTTAGGCTTCTTTGTAACCTCCTCATATGTCAGCTGGCAAGCAAAGATCAAGTCATTCAGCTTTGCTAGAGTATTTGCCTTCTTTTCCAGCTCCTCTCGCTCGATCACCAGATTGAGCATCTCGATGACCTGATAGCTGACTTCCTGACTGTATACCTTTCTTGTTCTTCTTCGGTCAGTTTGGTGATTAAGGGCCAGCTCGATGTTATTGGCCAGCAGATTCTTCACATTGGTGTACAGTTGGCTATTTGTTATGGTCACTGGCAGCGGCCGGTCTCTTTCTTCGGTCACCTAACCATTGCCCGATTGAGTAGGCAGTTGTCGATTTTTCCACCGGGTATACTTGTTTTTCATCGTTGTCGACGTTACATTCTGGTTATGCTTCCGATTATACTCGATTGTTATTTTTGGCCACCAACCGTTGGGCATCCGTCCATGTGGTCCTTTACTGCGCTCGATCACCAGGGCCAACCATCCTTCTGGTGTTGTCGTCTCCCTGTCGGCTCGCCTCACGATCGCCGCAAATGCCACTTCTCTGTCGCCGGATTCCTCATCATCATCGCCGTTCGGGTCGGTTGGTGGTTCAGTTGGTTGATGGTCATCGCCTGTTGGGTTGGCACTGTTGTTATCGTCGGGGATGGCTGCTGGGGTTGGTGCCGAATGCGTCGAGGGCCGTTGCACTCGCGAGACGTCGTTGATTCCGGAGGGGTTTTCAGTTCCGACGCTCGGAGATTTGTTATTTTGCGTTTCCATCCCTGTTTGGCAGTGACACACTCGTTGGTTTTTCGACACACACCAAAACACCAGTATCTCGGCACTCACAAATTTAGAAACACAACCGCCATGGACGTCTTCTTGTATAAGTAGACCTTGTATCACCTTGTATAAGTAGAATATAGAAAAATACTTTGCAAAATTCTGAGTGCCGTCTCCCCTGAAGTTAATTTTCAAAATAATAACTTGACCTCTAAATTCATGTTTACGGAAAAAAGTACCTTCTAATGTAATGAATGTTAAATCTTTTATCTTTGTAAAAAAACCATTGCATCCGAAGTGCTTGTCGTATCAGGTACACAACAGAAATACACACACACAACATGATTCACACAAGTATCCTTCACAGTTCCAGAACAGTTGTATCCATCCACTTCACCAGGAAAAAAATGATTGCATCCAGGGTACTTGTCATAAATAATGTGGTGGCAGGTCAGAAACATTGGCGGTCATGTCAGGTACACAACAGGAATATGCACAGAATTTCTTCACAACTTGTTACGGAAAGAATTAACAAAAACAGAACAGTTGTATCCATCCACTTCAGAAAAAAATGATTGCATCGAGGGTGCTTTTTATAAATAATGTGGTGGCAGCGTAGAAACATTGGCCTTCATGTCAGGTACAGTGCGGATGCACATAAGGATCCTTAGCAGTTCGAGAACACTGAATCTTTAACATCATAAACCGGGAGTGAGAATTGAGGCTTTTTTATATTTGATGGCACAGTGGCAATGGTCTAGTGCTTTCATTCTTGTTATCAAGGTATTGCTCCATCTGGCCAGTCTTTGTCATGGACCAGTAGAAACTACTGGCCCTTAAATTGTGTAAGTTTCCTATACATCTGGCGCACCCTTTCCAGGTGGGTGTCCTGTGTCATTTGTTTTCCAGCATGATGCAGTCGCAGGTTGATGTAGCGTTCTGCAACACTTCTCACAAGAAGGACGTAATGATTCTCGAGCGGGCCAGTATCGTATATGTGGTCACGAATCGAGACAAACAGGCCTTTGTCAATGAATGCTTCAAGCACATTGGCAACCATTTTGTGGGCAATGTTCTGTCCCGACAGTTTTCCACTGTTGATGACGGTGCGGACTTGCTGCTCACATTTTCGTGCAATCTTTATCACACTCTCCGACGGATAAAGCAGTCCTCCTCTGGTCTTGCGGCGTACCAGTGAGTAAGTTGAATTGGCATTGGGCTCTGTTGTCAACGAGCTGAGGCATATCTCACACAGCAATGATCTGCGCAGGCTGCGTACAACAAAACCTGCTATGTAGGTCACAATCCGGCCGCAGCATTCTGTGATGTAGCCAGGGTTGAGGCAGTAGTCGTGACTGGCATCTTCACTTGCCTCATCTTGAGGTGGCAGCAGCTTCCAACGAGGAGTTGTGTAGTTGAGAATGTCTGCGGCTGGGACTGTGCCACTGCTTGCATTGAGTATGCCAACCTCATCCAATGGTAGGCAGTTTCCAGTTTCTACATCCTTGATTTCATTTTGAATGATGAGCCTCTTGAACGCTGCACTGAACTGTCGAGCAGTGGGGTTGTCATTCTGCCGTCCAAAAGACCTCACTGTGCCAAAAAACAGCTCTAGATGGTCCTGGCTTACTTTGTGTGCTGGCAGATATTTCAGCAGCTGCTTCTCAATGACCAGAAAGTTGTACAGAGCCAACAGGCTCTTCATGCATATCCTGAAGCCAAGAAATCCTGTCTTGCGTTTACTGTGAAGCAGGGTTGGCCCACCATGAGATTCTCGCAAGGATGACAAGTAGGCATCTGCCTGCCTGAAGAAGTCCTCCACTTGCCTGATGTTTTGGGGACAGAGAGGCTTTTTCCAGTTCTTCTGGTGCACATTTCTAGAGTTCAGGACATCAAAGAGGTTGTTGAAGATCCGCAAAAATGTCTCTGTTGGCTGGGACCCCAGAAATCCCGCGACACTGAGGCTGCGGCACTCATTTAGGGCGTCGGCGACTGACATGCTCAGGACCTGAGCTGCCAGGCTCACCTTCATTGGTTGTCGTTTCCAGTCAACGTGGGACAAACGGAGCTTGTTTGCAAGGTGTAGCCCTTCGTGTTGTTGCAGGACATGGAGCTGCTCGATAAAATGCCATGCAACGGCCTCACCGTCAGGGCCGAATGAAAGCCTTCTTATCACAAAGTGCATTCCGGACAAGTTTAAGCATGTGGCATGGGTCCATGAATGTTGCCACAGGTTCTTGTGTGACCGGGTGTGGAAATGTTGTCCTCAGGTTGGCCATGTTACTGAAGTCGCATCCAAGCTCCCGAAGCATGGAGAAGTTTGCGGGTTCTCCATCACATGTTAGCGAGACAACAAGAGCTCCAGCTTCATGGGCATGGGTGAGGCCCTGGACAACAAGGTTGGCGCGCTGTTCTCCTCCAAGGCCATCAACGAGGAAGTATCCAAGAGGAATCTTCCATCTGCCATTGATGGCCACTGCCATGATGACAAATGCATTTTTAGCTAGCGGCAAACTGTCATCGTCAACTCCGCTTCCCACGTCCATGTAGCCCGCATACTTTTGGCCATCCCACTCCAAGTGTCGCCGTATCGACATTTCGTCCACCATGAGGCTGCAGATGGTGGCAATGCCTGAGGTTGTGTTGGCTTTGGTCTTCAGCTTTAGTGCCCTCAAGGCCTCTTCAGAGAAGCCAGGCTTGCCATCAATGGACTGGTACCACTTAGTTAGAGTCCTGGGATGGGGTAGGCATGTATCAAAAACCTTGCGCACGTAGGTGTAGGCACGTGGAGAGTAAAAATGCAGGGTCAAGGCAAAGGCTCGTAGTTCTGGTGAGTACTGCGTTGGTACAGGTGCTCCTGTGTGCTTGGCAAGCTGTCGTTGTAACAGCTGCTGATTTGCAGCACCAAAGCTCTGCAAGACAGCACCGTCTTCTTTTAGCAAAATATTTTGCTTTACCAGGTCACTGACCACAGTCTTCAGTTCAGCATTCCTCTTGGTTAGCCGACGCTTGGATTGTTGTAGCCGTTTGATCGCCTTAGAATCTTTGATGTGCTGCTCGGTGAAGTGCCGCATGCGGGCTTCTAGGAATGCTTCTTTCTTCGTTTGTGCAGGCGTGACCTACAGTAAGAAACATTTGAAACAGTCAATGTGTTTAGTTTCACCTACATGTTGCATATATCATGTCAATCAGTGAAGTAATGGCTACAGTTGCACTCAGAGTAAAATCAGAATTTTAAGTTGCATGGCAATTGATTTTTGTGCATAGCCTTTATGCAAAAAATAAGCTTTATGAGCTTTATGAAGTGCATAAGCTTTATGAAATGACCAACAAAGTAGCCCAAACAACCACTCTTCTTAGCTTTGGACACCTTTGATTTGGTACAGATTTTTCAAAACATTAATATTTCAGAGATGAGAGCGTGAACTTGTGTGTATAGTAATTTTAGGTATGATATATCAAAGGTATTATAATACTAAGGTGCAAATAGTAATCCACTGAAATGAGGAGCTTAGAAGAAAGTTAATATTTTTTTAAGAGTTTGAATGTTTTGCTCAATTTTTTATGAATGTGCTTAAACTGCACATTTTAACCGAGGCAACAAACAATTGTTTTCTAATTTAGTGTAGGTACAGAAATATATTTCTAAATGAAAATGCTGAGTTTATTTGATTATGGTTATTGTGAAGTATATGTCTCTCCACCACTAAGGCTCAGCT
>JAZHYW010029120.1:0-13001 GCA_037355805.1 Ixodes ricinus | reverse complement strand
GTCCTGTATGTTCTTTTCCTTTTGTCTTTTGTGTTTTTTGCTCTGTTTTTATCGTGTTTCAGGCACTTGTCTTTACCTTGGTGGTGTAACGTCGGTGCATCCACCAAGGACATGCTGTTGAGGTAAGCGACAAACTTCCCCAAATGATTACATCACTCTGTTAAGCACCAATAGGTGCACAACTTCCTGTGCTCATTACATGTGTGGTTCTGGAATCACACATCAAGCACTGAAGCTGATAGGTATCTCGAAGTCCATTACCTTTTCGTGTAATGTATAATTTGGGTATGGCTCGACTAATGGGTGCCTTTAAAGCTGCAGTATCGATATGGCCCACAAACTCATTAATTAAAAAGATAATGAAGTGATCTTGGTTAATTAGCCAAACTATTGTGATGGTTATCCACCTGTCTAATACCTGCTGTGCCTGACAAACACACAGTGAAGGTGCCAAGCACGTAACGGTGAGCCCACTTTTAAAAAGAATAATTGTTTCGATTAAAAAATATTACCTTGTAATTCATATTGTTTAATGCGTCAAATTAATTCCTTTCAGATGAAGCTAATCTAGGCATTAATTGAGCTCCTTGTTCTGGCCCTGCCGGCTGCGTCTCGAGCTGAGCCATCATTTCGCCCACCTCATCCTCCAGCCAGTCCCCTCTTTGTATTCTTCGGCAGTCTTCCAGGATTCTCTCGCAGGTTCGCTTTAAGACTACCGACTGCACGTATGCCAGCAGCCTGTCGGTGACTTCGAGCTGTTTCATATATCCCTTGAAATGTCTTGTCACCAGTCCATCCCAGGTCATCACCACTGGTACTGTAATTACTTTGCACCCGGGGTACATTACCTTGAGCTCATTTTTCAGTACGTCGTATTTCTGAGATTTTCGCAACTCGGTCTTGGCCAGGATGTTCTTGTTGGTAATGCCAACCTCAATCAGTGTGATTTCCTTCGTTCTCCGGTCATGTATCATCAGGTCGGGCTTGTTGTATTCAAGTGACAGTTCCGTCTCAATCTTTACGTCCGATTTTATCTTTACCCTATCATTCGATATTACCTTTTCAACTTTGTAATTCTTCAGTTTACTGCTCCGGTTCAATCCATTCTTCTTGGTGTAAAGAACGTGAAGGCATCTGACAACTCCATCATGGCGTTTCTTGTAGTACAGGTCCAACATTCTGCCACAATGTGTCTTGGAATACATTTTAGCGCTCAAAACACAGGGACAAAGAGACGAGAAACAGACAGCACAGTGCGCTACTAACAACTGATTTTATTACATAAAACGACACTATTTTATACCATCCGAGTTTCTGATTTCGCGCCACCTCTAGCCAACCCGATGCCAGGCCGCGTCATTGAGGAACGCACGTTCCTTGTCCAGTAAATCAATCGAGGCCACGCTGACACATGCTGCACCACCCTTCTTAATCTCATCTGCCTCGACTATCTCCCTCACAGTTTTTTCCTTGTGCCGTGCCAGAATCTTGCTCTCGGAAAACAACGGCACACACTTGCAGCTTTGACAATGATCAGACAGATGACCGTCCCGATAATTTCCTACTTTAAGCTTGTGTTCCCTCAGCATATCATTAACACACCTACCGGTCTGACCTATATACCTGTTTCCGCATGACAAGGGGATCTGATATACTACTCCCTCCGCACATTCAACGAAGGGATTCATGTGTTTCACCGCGCAGCCAGAAGGGGCCTTACGAAAAGGATCTGTCATCCTACATAATCTACTAAGTTTGTTTGGTGCGGAAAACACTACTTTCACGTTTGATCTATTGGCCACCTTTTTCAAGTCATGCGCCGTTTTGTGAATCTACAGTATCACCGCGACCTTTTGTTTATCTCTGAGAACCATTGGGCGAGGGCACTCTTCCCTACGCAATCTTTTTAATGCGATCTCTGCAACTGACTCCACTAAATTCTTCGGGAAGCCAGGTGCCAACAACCGCCTATACTGCGTGCCCAGGCCTTCTGACATCACATGGTGGCATGATATTTTGACGGCATTCAATACGCACATATTGGCAATACTCCTTTTACCAGTTTCGAATGAGCTGAATTGTACGGCAATAGGGGTTTCTGGGCTCTAGGGTGGTACATCCAACACACATGTCTTTCAGAAAAGCTTAGTCTGATATCAAGGAACTGCAACACACCATCTACCGGTAGTTCCTGGGTTAGTATGAGGGGGTGTAAGACGTTTTTAAAACAGTAAAGAGGTCATCCACTCTCGACTGGAATTCTGCAGGCCCATGGTTGAACAGAACCAAAAAATCATCCACAAATATAAAAACTTTGATTTCATTAAAATCGTTGCCTTCATTAAATTGCTCAAAAGAACTTTGCCCTGATGGGCTAAAAATATGTTACTGAGGATGGGTGCCAAACATGAGCCAATGCATACCCCTTGTTTTTGTATATAGACCCCGTCATTCCATTCCACAAACGTCGATTTAAGATAAAACAAGAGCATTTCATTGAAACTCTCTTCCGTCATGCCGATTTGATTCTGGAAGGCCACTGTACCAAAGCGATCGATACACTGTTCCACGGATGTTAGTAACTTGTCGTGCGGCAAAGAGTAGTATATCTCTTTAATGTCAAATGAACAGGCTGAAAATCCTTTGTCGGAGTTATCTTTAAAAAAATCTAAAATATCGTCAGAATTTCTTACCAAAAATGGATCGTTAAAACCTAGGTTTCGTTAGGTTTTAACGAAACCTAACGAAAAGGATGACAGATCCTTTTCGTAAGGCCACTTCTGGCTGCGCGGTGAAACACAGGGATCCCTTCGTTGAATGTGCGGAGGGAGTAGTATATCAGATCCCCTTGTCATGCGGAAACAAGTAAATAGGTCAGACCGGTAGGTGTGTTAATGATAGGCTGAGGGAACACAAGCTTAAAGTAGGAAATTATCGGGACGGTCATCTGTCTGATCATTGTCAAAGCTGCAAGTGTGTGCCGTTGTTTTCCGAGAGCAAGATTCTGGCACGGCACAAGGAAAAACTGGGAGGGAGATAGTCGAGGCAGATGTGATTAAGAAGGGTGGTGCAGCATGTGTCAGCGTGGCCTCGATTGATTTACTGGACAAGGAGCGTGCGTTCCTCAATGACGCGGCCTGGCATTGGGTTGGCTAGAGGTGGAGCGAAATCAGAAACTCGGATGGTATAAAATAGTGTCGTTTCATGTAATAAAATCAGTTGTTAGTAGCGCACTGTGCTGTCTGTTTCTTGTCTCTTTGTCCCTGTGTTTTGAGCGCTAAAATGTATTCCAAGTTCCAAAACCAACTAGCCCAACAATCTACTCCACAATGTGCCGCCGGTGTTCCACAGACCTTGAGCCCTTGAAGCAATGGGGACATCTTTTTGACATTCCTCCAAAGTACAGGTTACGATCCTGTAATTTGATGAGCATCCCTCCTGCTGTGGCGACATGTTGCCCTTCATCAGCCACATTGATGACATTTTTCGGTCGTAAATGCTGGGCACCACACTACTGTTGTCATCGTCGTTATCCTCGGCTTGGGCATCTTCGTTGGCACTGTCTCCATTATTGAAAAGAATGCCGTGCAGCAAGTTCTCCTTTATTCGCGTCATTCGACTCCCTTCCTGTTTTTTTTTATATTTTTCTCTGTCAAGTTGGTACTTTGCCTTCAGGTAATCACATATTCGCCTAAGCTGGGTTTTTCCCTCTTTCTCCTGGTCCATCAGCGGTCTTGTCTTCGGATTCTTTTCAAAAGATTTTAACATTTTGAATAGCATTATGTCAGCTTTGTCCTCCACGCAAGCGAGTCCTCTTCACAGCTGATCGCGCTTCAGGTATAACCGATCCATATTCGCCGCATTCCTAGTCACCTTGTACTCGCTCAGCATCTTCCTGACCTCCTTGTCAATCGTTCGTATTCTTTCGGCTAGGAAGGTAGGAGACCTATATAGTAATTGAGTGTCGAGAGGGCAAATTCGTTGATTCCTCTAAATAGGTTGGCAGCATTGAGCTTTGTCTTGCAAAGCATTCTCGTTCGTTCGGTGGCCTTGTTGGTAACGATGGCCTTGTTCTCATCTTTCACCACATTTCGTGAGTCTTCCAGGATGCCCAGATACTTGTAACCTCTGTGATCGTCCACCATCCCTCCGAAGACTGCACTGTTCCCGACGTTACTCGCCGACTTCTGCTGATTAACCTTTAGTCCCATCTGACAGGGCGTTTTTTTGTTAGGCCACACAGCCTGATCAGTGTCTCTTCTGTGTCAGCCAATAATTTGATGTCATCGATGAAAATCAAATGGTTGCGTTCGATGTTGCCCATCTGCAATTGTTCGCAGTTCTGGTTAAGTCGGCGGCTCAAGGGTTCCAACACGAGAACGAACAGCAACGATGAAAGGCTATCACCCTGGAGGAGTCCTTTGTTGATTCTCACCTGGCCAATGTCACTCTGGTGACAAACCAGGCTGGTGCGTTGGAAGGCAAGCGTCCGCTTGACGAACTTGATGATGTTCTCCGGCATGCCCAACTTCGTCAGTACGGCTACCAGGTAGTAGTGTTTGACGCTGTCATACCCTTTTTCGATATCAATCCAGGACGTAAACAGCTCGTTGTTGTGCTTTTGGTTGAGCACTTTGTTGAGGAGGGTTTTTCTGTTTGGCACCTTGGCAGCCTCTTCGAGTACCCATCTGGTTGGCCGAGATCACCTCATTCACCTCGCACAGGTCCGTCACCAGGGCTGGGACAACCTTGCTCAGCAGCTTGCAGATGTTCGGGAGACAAGTTATGGGACGTAACTCTTTGCCCTTGCTTGCTCGTTTCGTCTTCACGATAAGGAATGGCGTGCCCATGTACAGTCGCCCGTCAATTTGTTCAGGGTCATCAACTGCTTTGACTAGAAGGTCGGTGAGCCGAAAGTGGAGTGCAGTCAGTTTTTTAATGAGGAAGCTGAATACGCCGTCGGGCCCCGGTGTCTTCCAGTTGGGTAGGAACTTGATCTTCTCCTCGATGACCTGACTTTCTCCTCAGCTCTTGGTCAGATCTCATTGACCTTTCTTTTAATATCATTCGCATCTCCACTTGGAAGTTGTATATAGATGTATATATATATGTATAGTGACGCCCAATGCCGATATGAGCTGGTTACATTATACATCGTGGTCGTGCGATCGTATTACTATTGATAAAGAAATCCGAACAGGAGAACGTTTGGATCAAATATTATTATGGTTTTTCGTGTGTTTCTTGCGTTTTCCAGCATCGGTTCTCTATCGCTACCTTTTTAGTCGCATGGCCTGAGTCAGTGGAGTTGGCCAGTGAACTTAAGTCAATTAATCAGCTGAGCGCTCAGCAGTCAGATCAAAATGTGACCGGTGATATGTTTGCCTGGGAACAATGTTGAATAAAATGTAGGGTTGTAGCAGAACTCCTGTTTAGGTATCAGTGTATTTACGAGAACAAAAATAATGCATATAACTGGTAGTTGCTAGATATCTAAAATCTTTAGCAATTTTGAATGATCGAGTAGAAGTTAATTTTCTTTCCGGGTCTGTTTAGGAAAATGCGAATTCTACATCCACGTCGTTGAACGCAATATATATATGTATATATATTTTACATAATCCAATCATGGAGGGGTATGTTTCTGCAACACACACCACATTTGTGTTTACACGATAACAGATCTATCGTAAGTAGCGTGATATTAGAAAAGCCGTCGGATATTTTAAGTACCTGCAAACTGCCCCCTTGTCCTTGCTATATTGTGTGCTTACGCAACGAACGTTTCTAAATGTTCACCTCTGACAAACAGTCCAACAGCCATAGATCCACGTTCCTCCTTCTCCGTTTTGCGGTATAGTTACGGTACTCAGTAGTTATTCGTCATAACTTGTGCAAAATGCGTTCAATGGTTTAGCGAAAAGCCTTGAAGAGGTTCTGGTGAACGTGATGACCACCATTCCTACCCTTTGCGAACTGGCAGCATTCCGAAGTAAACAAAACGACGGCGTGCACCTAAAGGGAACATAGGCAAAACAAATCGCTTCCTGCGGTTTTTTTTTTTTTTTTTGCTGAGGACGTTTTATTTTCGGTGGGATGATCAGCGGGGCGTTGAAAATGTTGGTACAGAAGGACATCGGCATGGCACCCAACACAACTCGCTGTCGAGGGACATGCAACTATACTAAATTTAGTGTCACCTCGGCCCTTAGAAATAAAACTCACCGGATCGTGCACATATCATTAGCGGTTTCTTGTACTTTTCTTTTCAATTATTATCCACGACACTGCATGCATCATGCACATATCATTGGCGGTTTCTTGTACTTTTCTTGTTCAATTAATAATTAAGTAAATAAAGATGTCGGTCGCTCTAAAATGCAGGCGGCTACTCCATTCCTTTCATATAAAATGTCTGCGGAGCAAAAGCGCCGAACTTCGTTCGCTGTCGTACGTCGGCGTAACGCACTACACGCGCCTTTCCCGGAACCCCGTCAAAGGAAGCAGAGCCGTTCCCATAAGGAAATTGGGAACTTCGGTTCAGAAACAGGATTTTGAATTACGCCTCACCAAAGTGCGTCGATCGGGTTCCAAAACCTGCAGACTAGGCGTTGGTCGGAACGTTTCCCCTGGGCAACCTAGGCGATTTTAAACGGGAGAGGCCCAGAGCCTCCGGGCGAAAACCGAGGAAAGCCTATCAACGGTCAACCCCAGCGAGTCGTTCTTGGCTTCCGTGCTGTGGGAAAATTTTGCGTAAGTAACTAATATCTCCCTTTGGGGTCTTAGGGGCGATGATGGTTCGAAGTCGTCGAAAGTTTGTCCAAAAGTTCAAATTTCGTCGAACTTTAGAACCTCGCAAGTTCACAAAAAAAAATTATTTTTCAGCGTATTAAAGTGGATAGTTCGAAAATCGTGAAATTTCTTAGCGCGACAAATTCGAAAGTTCGAATATGATCTAATATTTTAATACAATATCTTGTGAAACTTTCAACTTTTCCAAACATTTCCGAATCCTTGGAATGATCTTCGAACCTCATGTTCGAATGAATTTCGTGGCACCTTTAGACAGCACATGAACCCTGAAGCAGCCACCATTTCCCTTCAGCAAGGGGGGTATCGACGACATGTTGTACCACCGGCAACTCTATTTAAATACTCCGAAACCTACTGTAAATTCTTGCAAAGCCCCCCTCCCCCCCCCCCCATTGCGACTGGTGATTTTTCGAAAGCTTGAAGAAAATAAAGCGTACATCTTCGGTGATTCAAATATGGGTATGCAGGATTGTTTTCAGGGCGACAGCCGTAGGTGCCGAGGTTCCGAGGCGGATTCCGGTGCGTGCGTGTGTGTGTCTACCGCGCGTGTGTGTGTGTGCGTGCGTGTTTTGTAGGGTCGTGACCGGCAACTTTTTTGGCTCACTTTAGCGGACAAATTTTACGGCGAAATTTGGGAAACAAAATAATTCTGCTACTTTTTATTTTTGTGTGTGTGTGTGTGCGTGCAAAGGTATTTGACAGTTTTAGAATAGGGGTTTTCTACGCTCGGGGACGCCCAAGCCATGGGGGGACAGGAGCACGGGATACTGTTAACAAGGAACGATTTTTATTGGGAGGTCAATCACTCACGAACTAGTAAAGATGATCCTGACGCCTTGATAACACCGTCGGCAAGAATTACAAATATCCTAATGATAGGGAGGATGGATATTATTCCTCTGATACCTGTGCCATCCCTCTCGGTTGAAGGTGACAGTAGTAATATTTGAAATCATCAAAATATTATCAACATACCCCAAAATGACCTATCCTATTATAGAGCCACTTACCAATTAAAGTTTGAGTCGTGATTCAAAGAGGTCATGTACTTTTATAATCGAATTCCTACCTGAACAAATATCAGTAAATATAACCTTGCGATAATTGCAATTAAAGGATTCCCTGGCCCTTAACAAACAAACATAGGATTCGCTTGCTAGGCTTTCTCAATCATAAATTACGAGCTGGAGAATGCTTTAAAAAAGTAGAGACCGTGTTTATTTTTTTACCACAGGTATAATTGAACAACAGACTCGACAGAACACAGAGAAAAATAACAAAGGTTGAGAGTTACCGGTATGCACTCCATAAGTTTGTGAGTATTACCTTTCCCGCAGAACAGAGGTAGCTAATCGCGCCGAGCAATTGATGGATTCCTGCGAATGACGAAGCTCAGAGTACGATTACAGAAAATAAAATTCAAATCGCGCGGGGAAATTGAGCATGACGTTTCACATGCTCCTTGTGCTTGCTCACATCGCAATTCTTCAGATCTAATCGCATGTTCTGAGCTTGATTATTCTCTGGGACCCTTATGTCGTTCGCCATGGTTGGCTCTTTTGTGTCCTGCAGAACAGTAAGCTACCCAATCTTTACCTCCAGAAAACACGTTACTCAGCCACAGAGTCCGGTTGCAGGAGCGTGTCCAGTTGACGAGCTAAACAATTGTGTAGAAAACCACCCGTGAAGGGATGGCATAGCTCCCCGTAGAAGCGAACCATCACAAACAGGGTTTGGACCCCTTTGTGTCATGTCAGCACGTTTCTCCTTCGTGGTTCCTTTATAATTCAAACAAACTCTTCAGTTGAAGTCATTACTTCGCCTTTCACAAACCTCGAATGCCCAGCTCTCACTCTGAAACTCCGACTAAAATCAATCAGTTCGCGGAGCTTACACACGAATCCCGCCACCTTAACATGGGCCCTATATGTGGTGGCGGCGTTTACAACGCTCTCGACCTCAGGTCGTTAACCACCTTCATACAAAACCGAGCTCCACGTCATAGAGCATACACAAAGAAAACATTAGACACCAGAAACAAAACCAGCAGGGAGAGACCCGTCTAAAGTCTTACACCAGCGGCACCTTCCCGAGCAAGCGGACGCTCTTGCGGCTGCAGATCAAAGCCCGGCACCGACCGCAATCGGGGGGAACAAACCCCGAGCCCGGACACCCGGTCGGAAGAAGCGTTTAGGGTTCGCTTTCACGACAACCAGCCGGCCGCTCGGCCAAGTGTAATCGCTCGTAAAAGCCAAGACGCCCCGCGTGTGTGGGCCCATGCCTTCCAGCCATCATGCGTCCCCGGCTTCCCCGAGAGTAGCACGCTTGTTACGTCTTGCGCCGCCGGAGGTCTTCCATTTGGAACGTCGTCGTTCTCTTCTGAGCTTTGAAATTGGTGGCCGGGCGTTATGCCTGCCCCACGTGTTTATACGCCGCTGTTCCTTACGACCTTACGGGAAACGGCCGCGAACCTTACGGGTCAACCCGGCCAATCCAGCATTGTGGAGGTATCACGTGAGTATTCGCCGCGTACGTCTCTGCGCGTCCTTCTCAAAGGGTCACGTGACTCTCACGTTGCATTGGATTGGCTTCGCTGGCTCGTAGCTTTCTGTACGGTCCATTGTAATTTGGAAAAGAGTTTAGAGCGGGACATGTGCGTGGCAGCACAGCCGCCGAAATATGATGGGTGCTTTTGCACGTTTTGTACTAAATTCGCCCCTCCCGCTTACCCTCTTACTTTTTAAAGAGGTTTCTTGTCACTTACTTGACACAAAACCGCAAGCTTTGTGAGCAGCGAAGCTGACACGGTTGGTTTTAGGAAGGTTACGCCAAAAGGGCTTTCATTTGACCTATTCAAAAAGCAAGACTTTTGAATTAAACTTTTGAATGCGTATAGTTTTTATTCTACAGCCCTACAAATTTGATTGCATTCAATTCTATGGACCACATTTACAAAATTGTGAATTTCTGCTTTTTTTTGACAGACGATCGTAATTTTCCCGAGGACTGTAATTGTCTGTGTATCATAGAACGCAAATCAATTAGAACTTTGATATTTCCTTTAATAATTTGTATTCCAGAGAATGTTCAAGAAAGTTTGCCATGTACACGCGAATGACGCCACCATTCCTGTTGTCGTTTTTTTTTCTTTTTTGGGGGAGAGGGGGAGGGGTGGGATGTGAAGGCGGGGGCGGGAGAAGGGGCGGGGGGTTGGCTTCCGCGTAGAAGATTTTGAAGCCGTAAACACTGCAGTTTGCGGCTTCCAAATAATATTTTAATGGCCGAATTCTCTTATCGCGCTCGTTGCGACACGAGGCAAAGTGCGCTCACGGCGCCGCGGACGTATGTATGACATTTGGCGCTGCGTGGATCTACTACTAAGGAATAGAGTCACTAACGAGCTACGCTTAGCGTATTGGCACTCTATATCACAATATATATATATATATATATAAATATATATATATATTTTTTGTGGGTGCCGCCATTTTGGTTTTTAGTGCAAAGCGGGCGCAACTGCCAATCGTTACTTTTCGAAAATCCGACTTCCCAGCCTTTCCACAGGGTCCCATGAAGCTTGAGTTGGGCTATAACATTTTGGTCTGTTCCGGAATATTTTAACATTTCTAGAGGACAAAATACAGTTTCCTGGGAATTCAAGTAGAGGCATAGATAAGTGGCAACAATGTTTATAAGCAAAGCGTCTGAAAGAAAAAGAAAGAGGCAGGTAAAATAAATGAAGGTTGGGGAGAGAAAATATATCCAAGGAGTTGCTCTTTCTGAAGCGTAGCTTCCACAGTGCTGCAGCCCCGCACCGCTGCGAGAGCACCTGGCTTTGTCTTGCGTCTTATTAGCACATGCACTCGCGCGATTAGCTTTAACAGAGTTGGAGCAATCCAGAAGCTAGGCTGGCTTTCAACAGCGTAGTGACGAAATAGCTGACACCACGTAGAGATCCCTTTTGGCGTTTAAATAATAATCTTTATTTGGACTTCTTGAGTCCCAGGTAGGGAGGAAAAATGTAAACAAAACCTTACCTGACTAGGCACCACCACCCTTGTACATTGCTCAGCAGTGCAGTGTAGTAGAAAACACAAAAGAAAAGAAGGGAAAAATGAATAGCACATAAACAGGCACTTAAATATTCTAGAGACCACATTCCTATACACAAGATAGCCGTATTTAAGAAAACATAACGTAATGATACGGATAATAGTAAGTGAGATCGCTGCAACAAATAACAGTCGATACTCTCATACACAAGGATCTGGCACCCAAAACAGATATTTAATAATATTTTTTACATTATGAGATAAATTCAGTATAGTACCACAATGCATTTTTTAAGGATATGCAGGATGTCATCACAGTTCAAAGATTTATTCTAACATAAAATATAACTGAAGAATACAAACAAGCAGCCAGTTACATGGCGCAGAGGGTAATAAAAATTTGCGTTTTATGCTAGTCTTAAAATTCTGAAGTAAAGTTGCATTTGTTATTAACTCGATTGTATCCGGGTGTTCGTTTAAAAATTCTGGTATTTTATAGAATAACAATTGAGATACATAATTGGTTCGTTTTCTAGGCTTAGCGTAACCCTAATTTCTGGGCTGATTTTGTGTTAGTTTCTGGCTGTTGGGTCTCAAAAATGCGTTCGAATCACTGATATATTTGCTATATATTAGTGACATATAGCACCAAGAATTTTAAGAAAGTAGAAAACAATGTTCAACATTCAGGAGTCGGTATTTCGCAAAATATGGGGCTGTGCGATCGGTATAATGGAGGTTCTTAATGTTTGCGAATTGCCTTCTTTTGCAAAGCTCGTAGCCTATCCAGGTTCATTTTAGTAATTTTACCCCAGATTAATGAGCTATAATTAAGATGTGATCGTACTAGGCTGTAGTACAGCTGACACTTAAGCCAACAGGGAAGGAGCTGCTTGAACCTATGTAAGGTACCAATAGATCGGGATATAACAGAATGAACATGATTTACATTATTTCTCCAGCTTAGGCTTTCATCAAACCAGACACCCAGGAATTTAATTGAGGACACTCGTTCAAGTTTGAATTATTAACTGCATTGTGAACTAATTACGAAGTAGCTTATTAGGTGGTTTAAAAATGACACCATTTTTTATGTTTAGTTCAATCTTATTGGCTTCTAACCACAGCCACATATTTGATAATTGCTCTAGTAAACTAATAAATTTATCCGCAAGAACAAAATCGTATCATTTGCGTAAAGTATGATATCTGGTGCAAGAGGTGCGTTTACTATGTCGTTAATATATGAGAAAGCTAGTAAGGGTTCAAGAATTGACCCTTTGGGTACGCAGTATTTTATTTTTCTCAATTCCGACTAATTTCCATTAATTTTTACAGATTGTAACCTGTCGAATAAATAACTGTAAATTAAGTTCCAAGGCACCCCTATACTATAACGCAGAAGTTTATTTAAGAGGATTTCGTGTTTAGTAGAATCAAATGTCTTCCGGAAGTCTAGGAAAATTCATACAGTCTATAGATGTTATCAAAATTATTAATTATGGTATCGTTTATATTTAGCAGGGCCATTTCTCTTCACTTCATTTTCTGAAAACCATAAGTGGTGCTTTACAACTACGTTTCTTTCTCCAGTATAATGAGGGAGCAGGACATTGATCACATGTTCTAATATTTTGGACAATAAAGGCAACACTGAAAGTGTCCTGTAGTTGTTTACGTCGTCATGCGGGCCATCTTTATGTATAACGAAACTCTGGCGAGTTTCATCTTTTCCGGAAATACGGCTGTAGATATCGAAAGGTTGCAGATATGTGTCAAGGGATGACTTATGAAGCGGTAAACAGCTTTGATAGGCGCTGCTTTGATGGCGTCAGTTACAACTGCTTTATATTTTCTTAAAGTAACAATAAATTTTGTTTTTTCTGTCTCGTTGACAGGTGAAAGAGAAATTGAGCTCGCAGGTATAGCTGCAGACATATAAGTATCAAAGCTACTGATGTACATAGATGAGCAGGAGGAGGCGTCACGGTTAAAAAGAGAAAAATCTCATTAAACTTGTCAGCCAAAAGGAATTAGAGAACAAACCACCATCCCTTGTAAGCTCAGTAGGAAGCATACTGTGAGGACGAAATATAATATTTCCTAGGTTGTTGCATATTTCTGGAGATCACTTGT
>JAZHYW010029118.1:0-10054 GCA_037355805.1 Ixodes ricinus | reverse complement strand
GCATGCGCCGCCGATGCCGCTCCTCTTGATGATGATGTCCTCTGCCCTTGCCTTGCAGATGACTCAGCAGCAGCGCGACAGCGTATCTCTCTTTGCTGGCACGGTTGACCAGAAGCAAAACGCAGTGTTACATAGCGTGTGGAGCACACCGCTGGACTGCAAACCGTCGCTGGGCGATCGTTGCTTTTGTAGCCTTCCACGAAGACCAGGCTGTGGATGCGCATGCGCCGCCGATGCCGCTCCTCTTGATGATGACGTCCTCTGCCCTTACCTTGCAGATGACTCAGCAGCAGCGCGACAGCGTATCTCTCCTTGCTGGCACGGTTGACCAGAAGCAAAACGCAGTGTTACATAGCGTGTGGAGCACACCGCTGGACTGCAAACTGTCGCTGGGCGATCGTTGCTTTTGTAGCCTTCCCGCGAAGACCAGGCTGTGGATGCGCATGCGCCGCCGATGCCGCTCCTCTTAATGATGATGTCCTCTGCCCTTGCCTTGCAGATGACTCAGGCAGCAGCGCGACAGCGTATCTCTCCTTGCTGGCACGGTTGACCGGAAGCAAAACGCAGTGTTACATAGCGTGTGGAGCACACCGCTGGACTGCAAACTGTCGCTGGGCGATCGTTGCTTTTGTAGCCTTCCCGCGAAGACCGGGCTGTGGATGCGCATGCGCCGCCGATGCCGCTCCTCTTGATGATGATGTCCTCTGCCCTTGCCTTGCAGATGACTCAGCAGCAGCGCGACAGCGTATCTCTCCTTGCTGGCACGGTTGACCAGAAGCAAAACGCGGTGTTACATAGCGTGTGGAGCACACCGCTGGACTGCAAACCGTCGCTGGGCGATCGTTGCTTTTGTAGCCTTCCCGCCAAGACCGGGCTGTGGATGCGCATGCGCCGCCGATGCCGCTCCTCTTGATGATGATGTCCTCTGCCCTTGCCTTGCAGATGACTCAGCAGCAGCGCGACAGCGTATCTCTCCTTGCTGCCACGGTTGACCAGAAGCAAAACGCAGTGTTACATAGCGTGTGGAGCACACCACTGGACTGCAAACTGTCGCTGGGCGATCGTTGCTTTTGTAGCCTTCCCGCGAAGACCGGGCTGTGGATGCGCATGCGCCGCCGATGCCGCTCCTCTTGATGATGATGTCCTCTGCCCTTGCCTTGCAGATGACTCAGCAGCAGCGCGACAGCGTATCTCTCCTTGCTGGCACGGTTGACCAGAAGCAAAACGCAGTGTTACATAGCGTGTGGAGCACACCGCTGGACTGCAAACTGTCGCTGGGCGATCGTTGCTTTTATAGCCTTCCCGCGATGACCGGGCTGTGGATGCGCATGCGCCGCCGATGCCGCTCCTCTTGATGATGACGTCCCCTGCCCTTGCCTTGCAGATGACTCCAGCAGCAGCGCGACAGCGTATCTCTCCTTGCTGGCACGGTTGACCAGAAGCAAAACGCAGTGCTCGCATAGTGTGCGGAGCACACCGCTGGACTATTACCCCCGGATACGGCCGTGGACGATAGTTATACCCCCTGTGCATCAGCTCAGTTGTTTCACCGCCGAACTTCGCCGGGTGGACCGAGCCATGGGCAGGACCTCATCGAGGATGCAGGAATCGGGAAGGACCAGGTACAGGAGGGGTGTCTCGAATAACACTATTTATATACATATTGCCAGGTTTCATCATCAACGGGAGCGCTCGAGAACACGCTAAAACATAATAATAATTGGCTTGCTTTGTGTGTTTATACAGTCTTGATGGAGATACTCCTCAACGAATGACCTGTCTCTTAGCTGTAGATGAGTAAATTTAGCCAGTGCAGTACAACCGCTAATCTGGGTTCTTTTAACGTGCGTCACGCAGTAATGATCACTCGAACGCGTGCCGGTAAGAAACTCATCCAGATCGAAACGGGCGGGAGCGGTGGGGATCGAACCCAGGAAGTTCCCAGCGCAAGCATTCGCTCCGAGTTGAGACGCGTTAG
The DNA here is from genome assembly GCA_037355805.1 of Ixodes ricinus. Taxonomy (NCBI): domain Eukaryota; kingdom Metazoa; phylum Arthropoda; class Arachnida; order Ixodida; family Ixodidae; genus Ixodes; species Ixodes ricinus. The sequence continues at coordinate 8,076 of JAZHYW010029118.1, read as the reverse complement.
CCCACTCGGCCACTTCGTCTTATCGTGAAATGTTTTTAAAGAGTAGTTTTGTTAAAGAAAATTTCTACTCGGGCTAGGTCGGTCGCTCGAAATATTTTTCGAGTATTAATTTTATTAAAAATAACAGACCGAGACAACATCACGTCTTCTTTAGATTTCTTGAGTCATCATATGAGACTTTCCAGTCTGCGAAGTTCACAAAAAGTGTTGGTGTTCAAAACCAAACACCAAGCAGTAAACTTGACAGTTCATATGTCTTCGTGACTCACTACATTATTAATAACGTTTCCACTTATTTCTTCACTGTACACCCATTGCGATACGAGATCACTCAGATGAGCAGTGGAATTTCTGACTCGAGCGCGATCCACCTTCGGTACCACTCAGTGCACGCGCGGTCAAAGCACGTTGGATGGCAACGGGCGTGGGCTAGAAGCGGAGCTTGTCCTGCTAATCTTAAGTGGCAAAATACTCTTTGTTCATTTTTCTACAAACCACTATCCCCGGATACGGCCGTGGACAATAGTTATACCCCCTGTATCAGCTCAGTTGTTTCACCGCCGAACTTCGCCGGGTACACGTAATCAGACGATATTGTGTTTCGTAAAGAAGCTCTGCAATTTAGTCTCGAAACTACCTTGTGCACTCTGGAAGTGGCTCAGTGTGATGGTGAGGTACGGTTCGTGTGTTTATGGTGCTAATAGAAGTACGGAAGACACAGGATGCGTTAGGGAATCTTTCACTATTGCAATATAAATCACAAAATAACTATAGATGTTTACACCGGGGCTATTTCAAGGAATGTCATTTTGAGAGTAATCTTTCTCACAGCTATGTCCTGGTCATATTGAGGGGTGCCGTCGTCAATCTTGTAGGACGCTTGACTAGACCGCAGAAGGAGAATAGTGGATGACTTCTCGTTGATGGACTTGGAGAAAGTCGTTGGGAGACTGAGAGTCTGATTCCCGGGGATGTTGATGTGCCCGGTCGCTGGAGTCGTTCTCCGTGCCTCATGTAGTCCAGTCGGCCTCAGCCAGGCCCTTGACTACGAGTGGTGGCGGGGACAGAGTCGGGCCTCTGACGCTTGGTCACATTGACGGAGATCCTCCTCTGCCATTCGCAGCCTGGTCTTTCGAGTCCATGTCCTGGTCGCGCCTTTCTCGAGCCCCGCGAGAAATCGCGCCCTTTCTCGCACCTCCTCGTCTCACGCGCTCTTCCTTTCTTATTTTGTCTTCTTGCTTCTCTTTCTTTATTTCCGGAATGACCATGACACTCACCATCGTTGTTTAATTCGTTATATGCTACAAGGAAGACATTTGTACCACAAATTTAGGCGAAAACAGCATGAAACCGCAACACAATTGCGCTTGCATGCTGAAACCGAAACCAACCAAATTCAAGCAACCTGAAGGTGGCGAGTGCGCCAGCGCCCTCTACGCGCGGCCAGGCAACTACTGAACTGGAGAGGTCTGTACTATATATCAGTGGTCTCAAACTAAATTGAGGCAGTGGCTAGAAAGCCCACCCTCGAAGTGTCGAGGCGGGGGGGGGGGGGGGGGAGAGTGATTAATATATTTTAGGAAAAAAAAACACACGAAAGAACAGCGATGGTAAATTACGTTGTAAAACAGCCAAATTTTTCAGCTACACCCAGGATTTCCCAAAGAAGGGTTTCCGTTCAATTTGCTTTTTGTAAAATACCCCTTTTGCCAATGCCGTCTTTGGCTTTCTGTTGTTTATTTATTTATTCAATATACCCTTCAGCGCCCAAAGGCATTACAGAAGGTAGGGGTGGGTGGGGGCGCATACAGCGAGAGAAAAGCAATAAACGAACTTTAGGTTTCTGACGTAAAGTTTGCTAGTGGCAGAAACAATAAGCAATAGTAAGCTTTATACAATTATTAAAACCCTTTGACACAATCAGGAGACAAGGCATAAGCACTCTTCATTAAGTCTGGAAAACACAATGTTGGATGATATCACGACAAGCGACTCCGGGTAGACAGTTCCATTGATGAGTGGTAAGAGGAAAAAAAGAGTGTTGAAAGATGTTAGTGCGGCGTGAATATTCGCTAACTTTATTCTGATTATCTACCCTGCGTGATATGAAGTGAGCTAGCTAAAGAAACTTTCCTTGTTTATGCCCGTTTTGTTATTATAAATGGTATGAAAGAGTTTTATACGTAAAGCGAATTTTCAGCAGTTTAGTGGCTGCCACCCAAGACAGTCTTTTAGCAGAATCGACCTTACAGTGTAATCATAATTTCTGGTCACGAATCTCGCTGCTCTGTTTTGAACCCTTTCAAGGTCATCACAAATATACTGTTTCGGGTCCCAGATTACACAAGATATTCTAGAATGGGCCTTATATTTGTCAAATACAAAGGCTTGATCCTTCACTTAGGGGGGGCAGTTTCTCAGTTGCGTCCAAAATATACAACTTACCAGTCGCTTTAGCGGTTATTTTGTTGGGACTGCTAGGACAACCGTTCTGTAAAGGTTATACCAAGATATTTTACTTCTGGAGTTAGCAGTGTAGTGCCATTTAGGCTGCAAAAAAGCAAGCAAAACAGCGAGTTTAGTTTTTTGTGTGGTGTGAAGTGCGCACATGATGACATTTATCAATGTTTAGATTCATATGCCAACTTACACACCAGCCTAAAATGCAGTCTATATCCTTTTGCAAAGCAAGTGCTAATTCAAACAGAATTTCTGAAACAGATCGATATATCACGCAGTCGTAGGCATAAAGACGAATACTCTGATTTTATGCCCATGGCAATGTCAATAACGAAAATAAGAAATAAACGGGTACCTAGAATGTGATCCCCGCGCGGACTCCCGAAGTGACGTCCACATATGTAGATTGTTTTACTGCCGTTTACGCTGCAACGCACTCGTTTTCGCTCGGCAAAGTAATCTTTTAGCCATAATAACACATTAGCTGGAACATTTAATGAGGATAACCTGAGCAGATTAATCCTGTGTCAAAACAGAGTCGAAAGCTTTTTTTTTTTTTTAAATAAGGAAAAACATAATTTACCTGATAACCTTCTTCATACGGGGATCGCCCCATCGTGAAAAAATTTAGGCAATCTGCGTTTCGCACGAGAAGTTTCCGTTTCTAAACCCGTGCTGGAAGGAAGAAAAATAGTCGTTCGTGTTTAGATCATTGACCAAAGTGCTAAATATTATGTACTCAAGCTGTTTCGAGCATGCGGGTAGAAGGGATATAGGCCGGTAGTTATCTACTTTACTCTTGAATTCACCTTTATGCACACGCACAACACTGGTTACCTTCCACTTTGCAGGCAGCTTTGAGGATGACAGGAATTTTGTGAACAGAATAAAGAGATAAGAGGAAACACGTCAGCACATCCCTTTCAAAACGCGATTTGGGATTTCTATCAGGCCAGTGGCCCTATTTATGTGCAAGTTTAGAAGGAGGCACGGAATTCCGTCCGCATTTATTTCAAGTTTGAAATTGGTCTGCGCGGTGGCAGCGGAAGGAGAGGCTGGCAGCAGCGACAGTCAGGACCCAAGAGATAGAGGCAGCTGAGGAGACAGTTATCGCCTTGGCGGTTACGACGAGCAGGGAACGCCTCACAATAATCACGGACTCGTAGGGCTGCAGCAGAAATTTCAGGTTTCCTGTACCAATCCGGCTGAAGTGTCCTTTCGGCCGACGGATTTATTCGGCTTAAAGTTTCGATTCGGCTTGATCGCTCTAATTCGGCTGGATACCCAGTTCGGCTCAAAAGTTTCAATTCGGCTGGACGCTTCGATTCGGCTGTATACCCAGTTCGGCTGGATGTTTCAATTCGGCTGGACGCGCCACTTGGCTGGATACCCAGTTCGGCTGGATGTTTGAATTCGGCTAGACGCTTCAATTCGGCTTAATTCTCTGGCTTCAGCTGAAGCACCTTTATCTCGCTATGGCTGGCTTAAATAGTCCTCATTTTGCCTTGGCAGACTAAAGTTTCACAGCAGCCTGCAGGAAGAAACAACACAAACACACACGGTAAATGAACACGGGCAGTTCGACTAGCTTGCAGAAATGTATTGATTTGAAACTTTAGTCTGCCAAGGAAAATGAGGACTCACTCAAGACAGCCATAGCCAGATTCAGGTGCTTCAGCTAAACCGAGCATTAAGCCTGTTTCACATGCCGCGACTAGTTGCAAAAAAAACAAAAATCGGTGCGACAGCCGACGCGTGATCGCGATCGCAATGTTTGGTTTCACATGCTCCAACAACAGCACGATTTCTTTCGGCGGGGCCGGCTGTTCGGACACGGACGCGACTCGTTTGACTTTGCCTACAAACACAACAAAAACGTCTTAATAAACACAAATGTTTTACGAATACACATGTAACAAGAAATTCTTAATAATTAAACATTAAACCAAAAGTTTTAAGGTCTCAAATTTATTTGCGAATACGCAACTATTGCGGATGAAAGCTAGCAAATGATCGGCTGGTTGACGATGAAGTGATCACACACCGACTCTACGACAAAATATCAACTTGATGGGAACAAGTCGCAGAGCCGCTGCGAGCAGTGCGACTGCCATTTTAATCGCACATTTACTGGAAATCGCACCGACCTCGGACGAGAATCGCAGCATGTGAAACAGCCTTTAAGCCGAATTGAGAACGTCGAGCCGAATTGAAACATCCAGCCGAACTGGGTAACCCAGCCGGAGTGGAGCGTCCAGCTGAATTGAAACATCCAGCCGAACTGGGTATACAGCCGAATTGAAGCGTCCAGCCGAATTGAAACCTTAAGCCGAACCGGGAATCCTGCCGAATTGGAGCGTCCAGCCGAATCGAAACTTTAAGCCGAATTGAGGCTTCATCAAATGGACACCTCCGCCGAATCTAGATGACACCGAAATTTCCAGAGGGGAGAGTGGCTTCAGTGGCTCTCCAGATCATGACAAAAACAGAGAGTTCCGAGAAATCTGGATGGTCTGGACACCGGGGCACGAGGGACCTGGAAATAGAGCGACCCACGCCGTGGCTCGAGATTATACTCCCGGGCCTTCCTGCCGATCGATCGAGCCCTGTTGAGCCCGGATGAAGGCGTCCCCAAAAGAAGTGCAGATATATTACAACATTATCCAGATCAAGATCAAGATATACCTACGCTGAAGCCATCGGAGCTGCCGTGACCTGGGGCACCACCACCAGAGGCACCGCCGGCACCGCCTCCACCACCGACACCACCCTCGACTTCCTCCACGGATTCCTCCACGAAAGCCTGCAATACGTGACTCGACGCAGACGCCAGCGCCTCTGACAGCAAGAACCGTTGAGGCATTAGACAGCCGACACTCAATCCATATTCAATGTCTCTCCGACAAAACACAACTGCCCGATCCGAAAAGCTGAAAAGCTGCTGCTCTCGATTCTGTTTGCTGCATTGAAGGCAATTGTTACAACACTACCGGAGGCTAGATAGCTTCCTGAAGTGCAAATTCTACTTTCAATGGAGCATATATCCTTGCACGTTCGAGTGCTCCGATTAACTCAAATTCTACAAATGAATGATCGGTACCGACAGGCCTTTTTGTTCCGAGGGAACGCCAATGGTTTGCGATCAAAGAGCGGCGACTTTCGGCAGTTTGTTGCCCTCCATCAGTTCCCAATTCTCGCCATCTCTGAAGCACGAGTCACAGCCCAATTCCGACTGCCCAACTATGTGACCTATCAAACGACACGACCTTCCGGCCCCAGTCGGACAATGTTGTGTGTGCGAAAGGACCTAACATCAACTTTCGTATCTACATCGAAAGAGGATGCACCGGAATATGTGGCGTGCAAGGTGAACATCGGTAAGATATGCTTAGTCATTGCAAGTGTGTACTTTGAACCCTTACACCCATCACTCTTACACAGTGTTTCCCGTATGGATCCGGAAGCTTGGGAAACATTCGTAGTTGCTGGTGACTTTACCGCCCACAATCCTCTCTGGGAAAGTGATCAATGCGATATTCGTAGGGATATGATCTCCAGCGCAGCTGAAAATCTTGACTCTAACGGTATTGAATGATAGATCCGCAACATTCTTAGCGCGGTCCTACATATTTTTAGTTGTTTAGACCTAACACTCTGCTCCCACAACGTATCTCCTGGAATGGATTGGCGCACAGATGTCGAGACAAGGGGCAGTGATCATTTTCCTATCCTCGTGTGTCAACCCTAAACTTTTGTAGTCTCCTCAGAAACGTAAAACTCAACTAACAAATTGGAAAGTTTATCGAAAATTAAATACTAAAACCATAAATACGATTGACTGCACACTTGAAAATTTTGTTACAAGAATTCGCACAAATATGGAACGCTCCACACGGGTAATATCAGTTCCTCATGGTTGTATTGCAGTGGACTCCGAATATGAGAGGCTACGGGCTATACGACGAAGGGCTGAACGGAAATACAATCGATCAGGCAAGTTGAGCACTACTTAGAGGCTCAACGAACGCATGCCCTCATGCGTCGACAACTAAAAATGCTTGCCAAAAGACGTTGGCGCAGTAACTGCGATTCTCTTTCGCCTTTTACGTCAATACCCAAAGTCTGGAACATACTCCGAGCTCTTAGAACTCCTGTCACTCAGATTCACCCATTCCGGGCTTTGGAATTACATCGGGGTATTTCTGCTGTCCTCGTTGCGGATGAGTTTTGCCAACCGCTCACGCGGCCGGGCGCTGCGACATGTACTATAGAATTCACAACATCATGCAACGCAGTAAAAACAAAAATAGATGCACAATTTTGGTCAACTGATTCAGAGTTGGATCTCCCATTCACAATGCCCGAACTGGAGACTGCCTTACAAACAATTTCCGGTAGAAAAACAGTCCGCAGGACCAGATGGCATAACACAAGGACCCTTCCGAACTTGGGACCTAAAGCAACCACTCTTCTTCTTCAACTATTTAATAACATATGGCAACAAGAACGTCTACCAGAGGACTGGAAACTAGCGAAAGTAGTCCCTCTTCTGAAACCAGGAAAATCGCCCAAGTCACTGGAGTCATTATGTACCGTGAGTCTAACAAGCTGTATTGGTAAAGTTACGGAGAAATTAATTAACGAGCGATTGCAATGGTGGGTTGAAGAAAAGCAACGCACTTTCACCGCGCCTAGCTGGCTTTAGAAGACGAAGATGCACAATGGATTGTATACTGGACATAGTAACTCATAGTAGAACACGAAAGAAGCCGGGGTAACATTACCGTAGCCGTAGTTCTCGACATCAAACGGGCTTTTGACACCGTTAATCATAGTCACGTTTTACATGGACTTCTTGAACTCGGTGTTCGCGGTCGCAGCCTGCGTTGGATAGCCGACTTTCTCAATGAACGCAAGATTTTGTAGACACGAACAAAGGCAAAGCCAGGAGCATACTCTTCGCAGTGAGGTTCCTTAGGCAGCGTAGCAATTAAGCCCCACTCTCTTCAACGCGGTTATGAATCAGCTGTCACGTCTCCTTCCATCAGAGCTAGAGTATCCCATCTACGCAGACGACATATGCATCTGGGCGTCAACACTCTTTATTGATATTGTTAAAACATCAGTGCAGAACGGTCTAGACATTATTGTGTCATTCTTAAAAGAGCATGGAATGATCTCTCTACGACCAAATCGGCAGTTCTCCTTTCACCTTAAAACGACCAAAAGACTCTCAGACTGTCTGTAAACGGAGAACAACTAGAAATTGTCAAGACCCACCGATTTTGGGTATAATTATAGACCGAACCCTTACGTGGAATACGCGCGTGACTGCGATGGAACAAAGTTAATAGGATAAATAATGCCTTACGCTGAATTGCGGGAACCAAGCGGGGAGGCTCAACGTCATCCCTCCTCCACCTGCACGTAGCGCTACTACGTCAAACGCTAGGCCTATTCTATACTCTTCAGTGCTCCGTGGCCTCTCGCGCACTTCCTTGAGACTCGTCTACATTACTTGTATGCGATCGTAGTCTAAGAGTTTAGCCAGGTGCGTCGCCGCTGCAACATCCGGCGTTCTAGTTTTTGCAGAGGCACGGGAGCCGCCAATCCCGG
>JAZHYW010029117.1:0-11482 GCA_037355805.1 Ixodes ricinus | reverse complement strand
TACTGAGAAAGCCTGGCAGATCGCCACGAGAAGCGGCCGCCGAAACGGAAAAGGTGGAGCGGCAGACAACGGATGAGAGGAGAGCCACGTGACTGGCGTGCCGCTGCGGCAAGACGCCGAAAAACACTTCTCCCGAGCGAACAAGGTTGTTTCGTGTCCTCGCCGCGGCAAAAGCTGTGGCTGACGTCTAGGTTCCCCAAGAAATGGCTCTTTGATGCTCTGTGCTACCAGATCCTCGCTCTCCAAATCTGCAACCGGGCACTCTACTATGTCTCCGTCGCCGAACTGCCAGGCTTTGAGAGTATTCGCGACTCCAGCGAACTATAGGGGGCGCGCTGGTCGGGCAAAATGGCGGACGAAAGGAGGTCGTTTTCGTCGTTCAACATGTGGACCACCACAAATGTCTTGCACTGCAGCGTAAAATCGGTGTTACATATAAAAGCAAAGCGATTTATCGACGGTAGAAACCTTCTTCTAGTCAGTGCGTAGGAATGACACGGCGGAAGCATAAAAATAATTACTGAAAACGATGTTTGTTTTTCTGCTGCCTATACGAGAACCAAGCAGCGATAGCAGACGACAGAGTCGAAACGACCTCTCTCTGAGCTTCTCGGCGTTGCCGCTACGCGGCGTCGATTTCGCTGGAGTCGCGAATAGAGGAGGTTATGCCAGTATACTTCTTCCACGTGTCTTCGTAGTCCTGTTTGCAAGAGCACAAACTCTTGCACGCTAGAGGCCAGAAAAAAACGGAAAAAACGCTTAGCATTTTATTTAAATTGGTTGGCAGCCCTTACAGTATTATATGTCACATATTCTAAAATGCAAGCACTGTATTTGGTCCTGACGGGATGTGAAGTTGGAAAATCGAAACCGAAATTGTGGCCAGCCGGTTCCCAATACGCTTTGCACGGCACTTCGCCCCTAGGATCGCTTCGGTTTTGCAAGAGGTCTAATACCAACTCAATGTTCGTCAAAGGACATAGCAGGCGATACTCAAAGAAGTGCCATGTAGTGTACTCATGATCGATTATCAAGCTTCCACCATATTGGGCGGGAGGGGGGGGGTTCCTTACCGATAGTTTCGCCTGAAAGACGATGTTCCCGGCGAAGTGTGAGTTGTAGACCTAAGATATGGTCAGGTGTTGCCAGTCCAGTACAAACTTTTCACCCAGTATCTTCGATAAAGACCGTTTACTGACCAGGATGGCCCAGTTCACTGCTTGAATGACGATGTTGACAATTCCTTTTCCAGAATTCCGCGGCCGTCTTTCTTTTCTTCGTTCAACCGAAACTAAACAGCGACCTATTGATTGTACAAATTCATTGTCCTAATATCATAAAATCGAGCTAAATCCAGATGCGCCTTGTCCTTAGCTGGTAGGTGTAAAAAGAAAAATGTAGAGGCTTAGAATGGCACGATGATGATAGCTGGCAGGATATTTGCATATGCCCTATTGCCAGCGACCTTCGTCTGCCAAGTCCTATAATGCAATGAACGCCGTACTTTTGGCGAGATCGTATAAATTTGTTTAGAAACAACAAATAGTCGTTTTGGGACATGAAGAAGAGCCTATTATTTATTAATTTTCCGCTAAGTTTAGTGGGAAAATACGTCACGAGACCTGATGTCACATGAGATCGAGGTCACTGACGTCATAATATCACGCGACAGCACGACATGACATCGTGACGTATCATTGCGTGACCACGTCAATTGATAGAACTACTTGACACCGTAACGTCACCTGATTCTGACGTCATGCAACTTGGCCACCCGATGACACGTCACGGTGCCACTTTGTGGTCTCACTTAGTGTCATGACATTAGGTAAACATCAATTTCCCTCCTAAATTTGAGGAGAACTGCACGAAGAGACAGAGAGAGGGCGGAAACATTTTGAGAGTAGAGTGTTTTGTCGAAACAAAAAAAACAACGACTAAAAAAAAGTCTTGAATTTTACGTTACGAACACACTGGAAGCGTTTACGTCGGAGCGCTCGACAGTCGTCGTGCAAATTAAATCATGCATGAAAACTGCCTCTCGGCAGAGCTCGCTCTTCCGTCTTCGTGCCGGAAGCCCTTCTGTGTTTCCGACTCGCGGGGGATCGTCATGGGAATTAGTTCGTCTCTTTGAATTGCATCGCTGAGTCCGCACACAAACTCGACAAAGAACTACGCTTACACTGAGCCCTCTTTCCACGGGTAGGATACAGACAGACTAAGAGGAACGTGGTTGGTGGAAAGTCCTGTTTTCGCACTTGTTCATACATCTAGCTCGATGAGGGCTTCAGTGGCAAGAGCACGCTACAGGCGGTATCACAATTTTCAAGCTTCAAGATAATTGTAGGTATCGTCAAGACTCAACGAATTGTCTAATCAAAACTTTTTACACAAGATAACACATGAAAGATACATACATTTTTTAGCGTACACATGTTTGACAGAACTCCGTCTGGTTGGGTCAAAATTAAAGTTTAAATTGGCATCTATTTGCAAAAAAGTCAACAGCCCCGGACCGGCGCCCCCTTGCCAAAAGAACCACAAAACCTGTTACGTTCCTTGCCGCAAAGAGTGTGTTTACTCAATTCCTATGTCCTGTGGTGCCCGATACATCGGCCAAACGGGGCGCTGCTTAAACGACCGCCTTAGAGTAACTGTATATGCTCCGCTTGCGGAGCAGAGTACCGCAATGGTGCCATTCTGGAGCCAAGCGCTGCGGGAGCCACGGTCGGTTTTTGCAGGGGCACGAAGGCGCAGACGCGAGGCGGCGTGCTGCGGCGTGCGCGCTGCCGGAAGGAAAAAAGTGCGGCGTGCGGCGACGAACCGCGCATGCGCCGTGATCGTTGTCCCGCCGTTTCCTGTCTCCCTCTCGCAAAAAGCGCACCCGCGTACGCACCCGCGGGTCCCGCGGGTCCGCGGGTCGCGTGAAGTAAAGTCGTCAACTCGCTGTTGCTGGGACGTAGATAGCGTCGTTGAGCCCGCTGTCTGTCCAACTTTTTGGAGGACCTTTCCCCTCGAGCAATCGCAAGAACAAAAAAAAAACGCAGGCCTGCTTATTTTTTTGTGTGTTTAATCGAAGAGCAAGTGCCAGCTGCTCAGCCTGTGACTTTTTTTTAATTTTTTTTTCAGCAGACAGTTTATTTGATATTATGTAGACGGAACAGTGCTTTACCTTCGTGCGTTCCAATTATATGCGAACCTGAGGAATGTCGAGCACCCCCACTTTCATGCTAAAAGAGCGTATAACATTTTGTTTTTCTTTTTTATCTTGAAGTTTTTGCCATTTCACGTATTCGAGATGGAGACCGGAATTTTTCTCATGCTTACAAGTTGGGCTAAATTTTGAATTCGCTTGAATCGCAAACATTGGGGGCTCGCGAATAATAAATCTTAGACGGTGATTCAAACTTTGGGAGATGCCTCAAGGTGCAAACTGCCTAATATAAAAAAAGTCCACCAGACGTTCCACTTTCATTGCGGATAAGTCTTTTGAAAATGCAGTCCAATTCGTTGCAGGGACCAGAATGATGCCGAGATTGATTGTTTTCCTGTTGACCAGTATATTCCGCCCCGAGAATAGGGCGATAGAGCTCTGTCTACTTTCAGTGTGTGACACAACCTACATCTCTCTTTCTCTTCTATTTTGAACATTTTGCTGAACCTATTAAACTGTTTTACTACCACCGATATGGTCCCTTGAAGAAATTGCGAACAGGCCAGGGCGGATCCAGAACTCCGTTTGTTTGTTGTTGTTGTTTTTCTGGGGGGGGGGGCGGGAGGAAATTTATAAGGACACTAATCTCCCATTTTTTCGTGTGCACCGGGGGAGTCCAACCATGTCAATTTGCCCTCCGAGAAGGGGGAGGGGGGTGGTCGACTTGTTTGGGGGGGGGGCGCCCCCGTCGCCCCCCCCCCCCCCTGGATCCGCCACTGGAACAGGCACAGCACTAACAGTCTCTAAAACATGTTTACCCCACACAACTGCCTGCAGAAATCTTTTGGGGTATCGTAAAAGGCGAAACAATGATTGAGAAAGAAGTGTCTGGACGAGAAACGTCCATTTTTCCTCCGCTCTCTTCTATTTGTTCTTTAAACAACACCACAGGAAAACCTCGCCTTGAAAGGTAATTTGAGAACTGTCTCACCAATCCGCGACCGCGAGCAAGAGATCTGCTCCGCAGATCCAATCGTGTACCAACATCAACGGGCAAAACAAGGCGGTGGAGGCTCGTCTCCCCCTCCATGGCGTTTGCCAACCACATTGGTTGTTCAGCCCCTACACGCCAGCAATGGAGGACTCTGGAGAAACACCAGAGAAGAAACTATGCCTTACGTCGGACGGAGCAAGCACTTCCGACTACTCAATAGGAGACCAAATTGACGTTGATCTTGACGAGACACCTTTCACAACAGTGACATACCGCAAAAAGCGCTCGAAAGGCATGCCCATCGTCTTCAAGTCTACGAAGGCACAGTCCTTCTGGAAAGTGAACCCTAACCAAATCGCAAACGAAATTGTCACCACAGCACAAGGGAAAGTGAGCTCACATAAAATCACCAAAGATGGATGCCTTGTGGTAAGTGTTGCCTCTCCTGTCGTCAGCAAATAAGCTTCTAGCCTTGAAAACTGTTGCTGGAATTGATGTCGCGGCCAATGTGCCGCAGTCTTACTCAAAGAATCTGGGCAAGATAAAAAATGTCCCAAACGAGTACACAGAGGAACAACTCCTGGAGTATCTCACTGACAAAGGGGTTACGTCTGTCAAACGGCAAATCGCCTACGTACCTCAAGGCGACGGAAGTGTCGTCAAGCATCCGCGGGACAGCGTCATCTTACAATTTAGAGAAGACTGCCCAATGCCCACACGCGTTTTCCTGGGATTCACCAGTCATGCGGTGGAAGAATACTTTGGACAGGCGGTACGCTGTTTCCGCTGCCAAAGGCATGGACACGTGGCTAATAGCGTGTCGCGGACCACAAGGATGTAAGGTGTGCGCAAGCCCACATAACTATAAAGAATGCAGCTCCAGAAACCACCCCAAGTGCGCAAACTGTGGTGGATCTAGTGGTGCAAAACTATCGATAGTACATCGATAGTATCGATAGTCACCAGAAATCTGACTATCGATAGTAAAAAAAAATGAAAGCCGTTTACAACTCCCTGTAACGCCGAATTAGAGCGCAGCTCTCTTGAGGAGGAGGGGAAGGCGCGGGGCGGGGGGGGGTCACGTGACCTCGGGGAGGGGGGGCTCACGTGGCCTGGGGGTCACGTGACCTCGAGTAGGGGGAGGAATTTCCCCGCTAAATTTAGTGGGGGAAATTTTCCGCTAAATTTAGCGGGGAAACATTTTCCGCCAAATTTAGCGGGGAAAATTTTCCGCTAGATTTAGCGGGGGAAAAATTTCCCGCTAAATTTAGCGGGGAAAATTTTCCGCTAGATTTAGCTGGGAAAATTTCCCTCTAGATTTAGCGGGGAAATTTTCCGCCAGATTTAGCGGGGAAAATTTTCCGCTAGATTTAGCGGGGAAAAATTTTCCGCTAGATTTAGCGGGGAAAATTTTCCGCTAGATTTAGCGGGTGAAAATTTTCCGCTAGATTTAGCGGGAAAAATTTAGCGAGGACGTTTCGGCACGGTGCCGAAACGTCACCATGTCGAAACGTCGCCGCGGTTACGCCGACGGCGACGCCGCTCAAGCCGGAAACGGGCGACCTAAGAGCTGCGCTCTAAAAACTATCGATAGTACTATCGATAGTCGACTATCGAAAAACTATCGATAGTACTATCGATAGTCGACTATCCGAAAAACAATCGATAGTACTATCGATAGTCGACTATCGAAACACTATAAAAACTATCGATAGTACTATCGATAGTCGACTGTCGAAAAACTATCGATAGTACTATCGATAGTCGACTATTGAAACAACTATCGATAGTACTATCGATAGTCGACTATCGAAACACTATCGATAGTACTATCGATAGTCGACTATCGAATAGTACTATCGATAGTCGACTATCGTAAACCTATCGATAGTACTGTCGACGGTTTACTATCGATAGTTTTGCGACACTAGTAGTTTGCGTCGCTCCCTCTTCTCTGTTTCTCGCTTTATTTTTTCAAATGGGACACCCAACTAGCCCAAGCACTTACCATCCCAACTTTGGTTCAGCTTTCAGTGATGCCGAAGACGGGAGTTTGGGCGAAGAGAGGAGGAAGGGAGGCGAGCGGCGGTGCGGCAACTGTGTTCGCTCTAGTGGTGCAAAACTATCGATAGTACTATCGATACGTATCGATAGTCGCCAGAAATCTGACTACCGATAGTAATAAAACTATCGATAATGTCGCAGAACTATCGATTGTCGACTATCCAAAAACTATCGATAGTGTCATCGACTATCGATAGTCGACTATCGATAGTACTATCGATAGTCGACTATCGAAAAACTATCGAAAAGCTATCGATAGTACTATCGATAGTGACTATCGAAAAGCTATCGATAGTACTATCGATAGTCGACTATCGAAAACTATCGATAGTCCTATCAATAGTCGACTATCGAAAAACTATCGATAGTACCATCGATATTCGACTCGAAAACATATCGATAGTACTATCGATATTCGACTTGAAAAACGATCGATAGTACTATCGATAGTTGACTATCGATAGTTCTGCGACACTATCGATAGTTTTGGAAAACTATCGATAGTATCGATAGTCGATTTATCGATAGTTTTGCATCACTAGGTGGACCACATGCTGCGTCATTCGCAGGTTGTGTGCGAAACAAAGAAATAGGAGCATTACGTAAACACGAACTGATTCATGGCAAGACGACTAAGCGTCATTCGCCACCACCAAATCCAGAGGCAGTGAGACCTGTGTCTCCTGCGCCTCCAAACCCAATACAGAAAAGATCAAGATATACCTACGCTGAAGCCATCGGAGCTGCCGGACCTGGGGCACCACCACCAGAGGCACCACCGGCACCGCCTCCACCGCCGATACCACCTCGACTTCCTCCACGGCTTCCTCCACGCAAGCCAGCAATACGTGACTCGACGCAGACGCCAACACCTCTGACAGCAAGAACAGCTGAGGCACAGACAGCCGACACCAATCCATATTCAATGTCTCTCCGACAAAACACAACTGCCCGATCCGAAAAGCTGGAAAAGCTGCTGCTCCCGATTCTGTTTGCTGCATTGAAGGCAATTGTTACAACACTACCGGAGGCTAGAGACCTTCCTGAAGTGCAAATGCTACTTTCAATGGAGCATATCCTTGCACGTTCGAGTGCTCCGATTAACTCAAATTCTACAAATGAATGATCGGTACCGACAGGCCTTTTTGTTCCAATGGAACGCCAATGGATTGCGATCAAAGAGCGGCGACTTTCGGCAGTTTGTTGCCCTCCATCAGTTCCCAATTCTCGCCATCTCTGAAGCACGAGTCACAGCCCAATTCCGACTGCCCAACTATGTGACCTATCAAACGACACGACCTTCCGGCCCCAGTCGGGCAATGTTGTGTGTGCGAAAGGACCTAACATCAACTCTCGTATCTACATCGAAAGAGGATGCACCCGAATATGTGGCGTGCAAGGTGAACATCGGTAAGATATGCTTAGTCATTGCAAGTGTGTACTTTGAACCCCTTACACCCATCACTCTTACACAGTTTTCCCGTATGATCCGGAAGCTTGGGGAAACATTCGTAGTTGCTGGTGACTTTAACGCCCACAATCCCCTCTGGGGAAGTGATCGATGCGATATTCGTGGGGATATGATCTCCAACGCAGCTGAAAATCTTGACCTAACGGTATTGAATGATGGATCCGCAACATTCTTGCGCGGTCCTACATATTCTAGTTGTTTAGACCTAACACTCTGCTCCCACAACTTATCTTCTGGAATGGATTGGCGCACAGATGTCGAGACAAGGGGAAGTGATCATTTTCCTATCCTCGTGTGTCAACCTAAACTTTTGCAGTCTCCTCAGAAACGTAAAACTCAACTAACAAATTGGAAAGTTTATCGACACTTAAATACTAAAACCATAAATACGATTGACTGCACACTTGAAAATTTTGTTACAAGCATTCGCACAAATATGGAACGCTCCACGCGGGTAATATCAGTTCCTCAGGGATGTATTGGAGTGGATGCCGAATATGAGAGGCTACGGGCTATACGACGAAGGGCTGAACGGAAATACAATCGAACAGGGCAAGTTGAGCACTACTTAGAGGCTCAACGAACGCATGCCCTCATGCGTCGACAACTAAAAAAGCTTGCCAAAAAACGTTGGCGCAGTAACTGCGATTCTCTTTCGCCTTTTACGTCAATACCCAAAGTCTGGAACATACTCCGAGCACTTAGAACTCCTGTCACTCAGATTCACCCATTCCGGGCTTTGGCATTACATCGGGGTATTTCTGTTGTCCTCGTTGCGGATGAGTTTTGCCAACTGCTCACGCGGCCGGGTGCTGCGACAGGTACTATAGAATTCACAACATCATGCAACGCAGTAAAACAAAAAATAGATGCACAATTTTGGTCAACTCATTCAGAGTTGGATCTCCCATTCACAATGCCCGAACTGGAGACTGCCTTACAAACAATTTCCGGTAGAAAAACAGCCCCAGGACCAGATGGCATAACATATGGAGCCCTTTCGAACTTGGGACCTAAAGCAACCACACTTCTTCTTCAACTATTTAATAACATATGGCAACAAGAACGTCTACCAGAGGACTGGAAACTAGCGAAAGTTGTCCCTCTTCTGAAACCAGGAAAATCGCCCATGTCACTGGAGTCATTCCGCCCCGTGAGTCTAACAAGCTGTATTGGTAAAGTTATGGAGAAATTAATTAACGAGCGATTGCAATGGTGGGTGGAAGAAAACAACGCACTTTCACCGCACCTAGCTGGCTTTAGAAGACGAAGATGCACAATGGATTGTATACTGAACCTAGTAACTCATGTAGAACACGAAAGAAGCCGGGGTAACGTTACCGTAGCCGTATTTCTCGACATCAAACGGGCTTTTGACACCGTTAATCATAGTCACGTTTTACATGGACTTCTTGAACTCGGTGTTCGCGGTCGCACCCTGCGTTGGATAGCAGACTTTCTCAATGAACGCAAGATTTTTGTAGACACAAACAGAGGCAAAAGCCAGGAACATACTCTTCGCAGTGGGGTTCCTCAGGGCAGCGTATTGAGCCCCACTCTCTTCAACGCGGTTATGAATCAGCTGTCACGTCTCCTTCCATCAGAGCTAGAGTATTCCATCTACGCAGACGACATATGCATCTGGGCGTCAGCACTCTCTATTGATACTGTTAAAACATCATTGCAGAATGGTCTGGACATTATTGTGTCATTCTTAAAAGAGCATGGAATGGACCTCTCTGCGACCAAATCGGCAGTTCTCCCGTTCACCTTAAAACGACTAAAAGACTTCAGACTCTCTGTAAACGGAGAACAACTAGAAATTGTCAAGACCCACCGATTTTTGGGTATAATTATAGACCGAACCCTTACGTGGAACACGCACGTGACTGCGATGGAACAAAAAGTTAATAGGATAATTAATGCCTTACGCTGCATTGCGGGAACCAAGTGGGGAGGCTCAACATCATCCCTCCTCCACCTGCACGTAGCGCTAGTACGTCAAACGCTAGCCTATTCTATACCAGTGCTCCATGGCCTCTCGCGCACTTCCGAGACTCGTCTACATTACTTGTTGGCTCGTAGTCTAAGAGTTTGCCTGGGTGTGCCTCGCGCAACATCCGGTGTTCTAGTTTTTGCAGAGGCACGGGAGCCGCCAATCTCGGTCCTTCGAATACAAGAAACCTGCAGGCATTTTTTTCGATTAAAGACACAACATATCGACCATCCTATTTTTCATAACCTTATGAGCAGAACAGGCGCACGAGTACATAACGTTCTTTTAGAACATCAACGCCACCTACCACGTTACACTCAATGGGAAGTACCGGTCTCACCTGCTCCCTGGACGTTGACGATGCCTAAAGTTCAGACCACAATAAATGGAATGGAGAAGAAAAGCTCAGTGAGCAGTATGGTGGCGGCACAACTGGCTCTCTTCCATGTATACAATCAGTACCCCAGTTTCACTCAAGTGTACACAGACGGATCTACCGACGATCAAGGATCAGCTTCCGCATTTGTTATACCATCTTTAGACACACATCGTTCATTCCGGCTATCCCATCGATCATCCTCTACTGCAGCTGAGTTACATGCCATTCTGTCAGCCTTACAATATATTCGGCATGCAAGCATGATAAAAAAATGGGTAATATGCAGTGACTCGCAAGTGGCTCTCACATCCATACAATCAATGAACTATAAAAGTAACAACGGCGTATACATTTACAAAATTCTGAATGAAATGACGGCGGCAATGAAGGCAGGCCACGACATTGCACTTCAGTGGGTCCCAGGACACTGTGGCCTCACGGGCAATGAAGCGGCAGACTGCCTCGCCAAAAAGGCGCACTGGGATGGACAATATCAACGAGTCCCTCTTTCCCGTGGAGACACTCGGGAAATATTAAGGACAATGGTACGCACTAAGTGTAGTTCCACGTGGTTTGACGAACACTCTAAACGCTCCATTCTTTTTGAAATCGACCCTCAGATAAGATTCCGCGTACCCATTTCTCTCCCACGCAGCATAGAAACATTACTACATAGGCTTCGTCTCAATGTTGCTTATACCGCTAATTTTTTATATCGCATCCATCGCGCAGAATCTCCAGAATGTGCATGTGGAGAGTCGGTCGAAGATGAAACTCATCTCCTACTAGAATGCTCGAGATTCGCAAAGTGTCGAAAAGAGCTCAATTTACGGCTCATGGTACTTGACGACCGCCCCTTGTCACTAAAGAAGCTGCTAGGACCTTGGCCTACGCCAGTTCTACAAAAGAGGGCTCTGTTTGCCTTACGCGATTTCATCTTGGAAACCAAAATAGCGGACAGTTATTGAGAGTTATACATCTGCAACAAGAACAACAGAAACGCAACACCAAAGTGGAAACATCATGATATGATAAATTTACATTGCATACATACTTCAACTGTGAAATTCTGTATATAATACTCATATACCTTAGTTGTATATTATCGCGCTAAATTGAGCTTTTAATGTAAAAAGTATTTGAATAATTTAATGTGCATACCGCCCCCTTTAGTGTATATTGTACAGTATACCACGAACGTTTGAGTGTAGGAATTATATGTAAATAGCCTGATAAATCATTGCACCCTGATGTAAATAGTGTGCTTTCATAACGTGGAGTGTAGAGCAGGGTGTTCTGTGCAGTGTTTATTTTATGTGACAACTGTGAACTCAACTGTGAACTCTCAAGGAAACGGACCCTAATCACTCAAGTTCAAAGGAGTAGCCGGCGCTGCTATAGCAGCAGCCAATGTCTCCTTTTTA
>JAZHYW010029116.1:0-15212 GCA_037355805.1 Ixodes ricinus | reverse complement strand
TTAGTCGAGGCGTATAAGATAAACATCGAGTCGTTGCCACAGCTACTCTGCGGCTTTCCAGCCGCGTTCAGTGCTACCACGCCGGCCGCCTTCAGTGCACCGCGCAGTCCCGAACCTTGTTCGCACAGGTTAGACCTTTCAGTTTTCATAAACTTTCTTCTAACGCGACGATGAAATAGCGCTCCAACCTTGTGCCCAGACAGTACAGCAAATAAAGCGTAGGCGTTTTTGGGAGACACCTTTAAGCCGTGATCAAACTGCTTAACACATTATAAAAAGACAGACTGCAAGCGGTGCTTCGAGGCGTGCGTTTTCCTTTATATGACGGCCCTGCGTTATTGCTCATGGAAAACTGTGTTTGGACATGTTCGAAACATACGCTTGCGTGGGGTAAACACATGTCTTCAACGAGCTTCAAGCGCCTACGCAGATATTTCTTGTCATACGTGTCTTCAGCGACACAGTGTATTTTAGTATGGCGTATGAGCAGAAGAGCATGTGACTGCTGCTTTCAGAAGACACTGCTTATACGTCATGCAACAGCATAGAAGCGCAGCAAGAAAACACGGCTCCGCTCGTGACTGGTCCATCGTTTTCGGAAAGGGCAAATAAGGTTCTTCTTTGTTCGATGGCATGTTCTTACTCCTTAGCAATCTGGAGGGTGGGGCTGGCGCTGGGTCTTGGTGGCGGCGAGCGGGTCAGGCGAAACAAGTTGTTTCAAAGTTAATAGATTTAATTATGAACACACCAATGAAACACAGATTATGAGACATACACGTGCAGAGTTTGGACAACTGCGAGCCGCGAACATGGCCGCCATCGGAGAGTGGCTCGTATCACTCTGACGGTGCCGAACCAAAGACTCGCCTGTGCTTTTACTGACTTTAGCGTGTCCCTCCTTCCCATTTTTCCGTAAAGGTCAACGCTCTAATCCGGCGTCCAAGCCCAGGGGCGAGACGGCGCCGGGCGTAGGGAGGCTCAAACGAGTCCGGCCCTCAGACATAGCAAATCACTCCCGGCACTCCGAACACCGACACGAGGGATAGGTGCGGAAAAACGAATTACAGCGCCCGAGACATTTCTAGCGAAGTGTTTCGGGCGCAACAAACAACTCTCCGAACATGCACTACCCCAACTGGTGGTCGACCACCAGAGAAAAGCGCTTAGACGGAGAGCCTTCCCAGGCGCAGGCAGATAAGCGAGACGCGAGACGCACCCCGGCTGCCCTGGCCTGCTTCGTCACGGGCTGTTCCGGAGTTACGGCACACTCCGCCCCGCAAGGGGCTCCCCCCCCTCCCCCCCCTAACCTCTCCCACTCAGAGGTAATAAACATTCCGGAGCCTTACAGGGCACACGTGTGCGACTTTTCGTCCTACGCTTCTTTTTAAAACCTCACCGTGGAGTGTTTAGGTTGCCTGTAACTGTTAATTTCAAAGCAGACGCGACGGTTGCTAATGCCTCAATTTTCATGGTCACCATCTGCGCGTATGGATTACCTGGGAGGGCACTACGCCGTCCGCGTTTTCTAATTTTAGAAAACACGATAGTTGTTTGCTGCCGAACGCGTCGATAAGGACCTCAAACCTGAATCAAGCCACGTCAGGCAAGTGCAATCCCTCCCCACATACTAAAGCCGCGACAACACTGCTCACACATCACGCAAAAGACAGTCTGCAGCCGCTGTTTCTTCTTTGTATGACAGTCGTGTCATATTGGACGTACAAACACCCTATGCGCACATGTTCAAAGCACACGTATCTATGAAGCAAACAGGCTTCGGGCGTGTCCACCAATTTGACGACGATGTTTAGAGCGCACGCTCAGAACGAGCTCCCTTTAGTAGGCTGCTA
This sequence comes from Ixodes ricinus, assembly GCA_037355805.1. NCBI lineage: Eukaryota > Metazoa > Arthropoda > Arachnida > Ixodida > Ixodidae > Ixodes > Ixodes ricinus. The sequence continues at coordinate 13,362 of JAZHYW010029116.1, read as the reverse complement.
AGACCGGTAATCTTGACTGTGCTGTATGCATCGTTGCAAAAGAACTGTTGAAGCTTGCCGTCAGCACGAGCTCAGCAGACGCGCACACAGCTACGGCCGCCAGTGAATACTCCCTATAGACCCTTTTCCTTGCAAACGCCACTAGGTGGTGCTCCAGTCTCGCGTCTCAGCGAACTTGCGGTTTATAAGAAAAGAATGAACAAAGCCTAACCTGAAACATCCGCTTGAAACGTCCATGAAACCTTTAACCACCAATTCGTCAGGCGAACGCCAAAAGAACCCAGTAGCACGAGATCTCTGCAATTTTTCTTTTTTAATGTTCCTGTAAGCAAACTTGTCTCCTTAATGTCTTTAAATCGTACAGCCGAAGACCTCGCTTAATCTCCAACCCCGTTGTCCGCGTGGCAATTATGCTTTTTAGCACTGGTGACATAAGCAACCTCGCCAGGCTAGTGAAGATGGAGGGTCCGGAAGTCACTTGGGACGCAAGCAGCGGTCCGCGTTTGCAGACAGAAAAAGGCCTATAATCCTGTCATCATGTCCAATAACAACACCGTGTCTGCTACGAACACCATGTGTTTGCGACGAACACGTTGCCATGTGCCACTATCACGTCACAAAACTTTAGAAACGTTTAGTACTCTTAGCAGCTTCGCTTCCGAACCTTATCTGCTGGGCGCATTAGGCAGCCGCGTCGGATGGCCGGCTGAACTATTGAATCTTATGTAAAATTACAGCTTCATGCTGTGTGTGTCTATGAACAGTTGTCGGAGTTGATGAATAGAATGTTAGGGCGCAAACGAGCTGGTGATGATTAAACATGATGAACTATATCCCTCAGACAAAGAGAAAGACGGCGATGAAGAGAGAAAAAAACTGGAGACTCCCGCTTTCCTTATCCTTCATTGTCGTCTTTTTCCCTATATTGACTGAGGGTTATAGTTTATCATGTTTGTCAGAGATGTTGTAGTTGTTGTTTTTTACTGTGCGCTGAAGCTAGTTTTGAATTGTTTGACTGATTTATATCATTTATAATTCTTTCTTCATATTGAATAATTGATTCTTTTTATTGCATTTGCTGTGTTCTTTGTGAAGCGCCGCTGGAGCCAATTTTCGGCAAGGGACCGACGACTCGTGAAACTCATTTATGCAGCTTTTTATCTCAGTATCCTTCCATCATGTACATGATGAAAAAAATTATAACTTTGTGACACGGGTGGCGGCGAGTTATATACATATATATGACATTTATTTATATTTTAAACGTGGGGTGGTAAACTCTTTTATGGTTTTTCCTTCTAACCCCGCATGTACCACATGGTTGCCTTCTATAGACGTTTTCTACGCCGGCGCCGGAATTTTGAATCGCGGAACTTCCCCGCATGCGAGAAAACATTTGCTGCGTTCGATCTACCTTCACCAACCTGCACCGGTGCAGAAGGTACAGGTAGATCGAACGCAGCTATCGTTTCGCTCTCGTCGCATCGTTGGGAGATTAGAAGCTCGCGTTTTAATCGTGACTGTCTACCATTTTTGTTTCTCTCTTTTATATCCTTCTACTTGTCCCAGGTTACAATTCTTCCTTTCCTTTTTGTTTTTCTTTCATCCCGCATACCGGATTTGCCAACTGCGTAGCTGGAGACGTGGGTAACCGAAAAAAGTATATTAACCTTTTTTCGTGTACTCTCGTCCCAAGCCACCTGGTAGACATATCAAATATAAACGACAAAAAAAAATTTAAACCCGCAAATAGTAAAAAAAAAAAAAATCGAGCAGATGTGAGGCAAAACGAAAATGGACGACTGTTACTATCCCGATTGTCTCCTATTTGGTGTAGCGAGGGCAAAAACAATGTTTTCGCCCATACTGCAAGTGACGACATTGCAGACGACGGCGCCCTCGTGGAAAATCTGTATAGAATACTTCGTTTCACGCGAAGTTCGACCGCAACCAAAACGCTGGATCCGATGGAGTAGTAGATATCGAGAAGCGCCAAAAGATGCATCGTCACGGCGCCCGTCGCTTATTTGTGCGTTGATATCTGACTATCTGTCGACATCTTGTTGAACATGGTACATCTCTGACTATACGTGTCGCTATAGCCGGCTAAACCAACCACGCGTACAGGAAGTGTGCCATAATGCTGCGCTTTCCGTCCTTTTTTTTTTTGCAGTATTGGATTAGTCTTTTTGTAGAGCTTTGCAAAAATTGCACACTGCGCAATGCCATTTTTGTCTGCTGGACTATGGAACGTCTTCTGCGCATGCGGTGTTGCTCTACTGTGCGGTATATCAGACGCTCCGGAAGCGTCCGCAGCTCAGTGACTCAGCATTTTTCGCCAGGGTTATATCTTTCCGTCGCTTCTCACCCGGGCGAAAAATGCTGAGTCACTTAGCTGTGGACGCGTGCGCAGCGTCTGATATGCCGCACAGCAGAGCAACAGCGCATGCTCAGAAGACGTTCCACGGCCCAGCAGACAAAGATGGCAAAGCGCAGAAGGCGATTTTTTTGCAGAAACACGAAAACGAAGGAGCACAATGACGATACACTTTTTGGTGTCGCTCGATTTGCTGCATTGGATCGAAGCGTTGGCCAGCTGCTGTCAGACTTGGAAGGGGAACGGAGTACAGGGTCGTTGTCCCCTTTATTCCCGGACAGCTGTGGTCACGCGGCTCGTACATCGTAATATAGACGCCGGTGTTCGCATCGAATATGACGAAAGATTTATCTGCGGATCACGCTTCAGGCTTGTTCCAAGCACGCTTGCTTCGTACGTACGCACGCTTCGAACATGTTTCCCGAACAGTTTTTGTTCGGTCAATGCGAACGGGCCCGCCAAGCGAGGATGGAACACGCCTCGGACAGTTCTGGAAGTTTTAGGAACCGTGTTTGCACATCCGATACGGTACGGTGGACCCTCCGGTACGAACTGCGCATGTGCGAGTCTTCTGCGGTAGCGCATGCGCAGTTCATACCGGAGGGCCCGTTGTAGCGTATGGGCTGTGCAAAAACGGTTCTCTAAAAGTCTCTACTGTCTGTAGACTGTATGTTTGTGTTCGACGTGTTTAGCACTGTGTGGCCGCGGTCGGTGTTCGGCCACATGTGCTGCCGATCCAACGGAAATAAATTAGAGTGATTTCGTGTTGTAGCTCTGCACGCCCCGCGTGACTATCTTGTTCGAATCTTTCGAAAAAACCACATGCCTTCATTAAAAGAAAAAAAAAGTGTGCAAATTAGAAAAAAAAAGCTCCCTGTAACGACGAATTAGAGCGCAGCTCTTGAGGAGGAGGAGGGAAGGGTACTGAGAGGAGGCTATGCCCCTCCTCCTCTTTTGCTCGCCTCCCATTTAGGGGGAAAATTTCCCCCTAAATCTAGCAGAAAATTTTTCCCGCTAAATTTTGCGGAAAATTTTTCCCGCTAAATTTTGTGGGGTGATTTAGCGGAAAAATTTCCCGCTAGATTTAGCGGGGAAAATTTTTCTGCTAGATTTAGCGGGAAAATTTTTCTGCTAGATTTAGCGAGCAAATGTTTCCGCTAAACCTAGCGGAAAAAATTTTCCGCTAAATTTAGCGGGGAAATTTACCCATAATGCACAGCGCGGTTACGCCGACGTCGACGCCGCTCAAGCCGGAAACGGGCGTTTAAGAGCTGCGCTCTAAAGAGCTATACGGGCTCAATGATGCTGACAAAGACCAATAGACTTCTTCCAAAACCGACGCGCCCCATCGCGGCGAAATATCATGCAGTGCCCTCTGGGAACTAGTTGGCCACTCAGTTTCGGTTTCGACTGAGCAGGTTCATCTAATGCTATCACGCCGCGACCGAACGCGCTGCTTGCGTTTTCGATTATCTGACTTTTTACGATTGTACAATACACTCATTCTCGAGCAATACAGAACGAAGACCGGGGCACTTTCCTTGGTTCCCGAAACACCGGATATTGTGCGTGCGTATGCAAACGTATAGTAAGACGTGGCTTAGTCACCTCACCCCACGAGTGCATCTTTGAGCTCGTGTCAGTAATTCAGTCGAGTACCATTGAACTACAACTGAAATTTGGTCACCTTGAGCCCTACACGTATTTTGTTTGCCAAACGCCCTCTTCTTGTTACTTCATTGAGCGAAAAGCAAGCAGCATACTCACAGGATTATCAAAGTTGAGCCCAGCGTCTGCGCATGAACTTTTAAGGAAACGCAATAAATTCGACCTCACTACTGCACAAAAGTTACTATGATGTCTTCCTCATGTCATCGCATATCTCACACTCAAATTTTATGCTGATAGAAGATTAAGTTTTCGCAAACGCTGAGATCGGCTAGCTACGACGGAGGCCCTAACAAGCGTCCCTACTCCTCGCGAAGCCTTTTTGGACGAGCTCTTCCCGACGCCCAAGATCTGTGCCTGAAAGGTGTGTCTGAAATTATCTCGGCATACTCAGTCAGAAAGAAAGCAAACACATAACAAATATTATGGCCATTAGCAACCGTCAAATGCGCTTTGAATAATTTCGTTCGTTTGGCGCACCGCATAGAGGTTCATGCCCGTCCGGCGCACTACCGGCGAACGGTGCAACATTCTTCACACAAGTGCCCGACTTTTGCTTTCTTAAAACGGTTTGTATGTGCGAATGTGCCTATATGATTGCAGGATAACTTTATGCGCATACGCGATGTTGAATATTAGTGGAATGCAAGCGGGTGGGGACTTCACTTCGTGCAGTGCTGCGGGACAGTACAGATAAGAGATGAGAAGTGTGTTCAAATGGAGCTTTTCAATGGCGCCTCCGAGTTTTACCTCGCGTACTCAGGCGTATTAAGAAAAACAGTAATTGCAAAAAGTTATATTTCGTCTATGGACGCACGAAACAAACTTCCTGATCAACAACACTAATGTAAAGGCGCGAGCTCGATGTATGCATACTTATTGGTTGCAACAGCTTGCTGGATTCGTACACAAGCAAGATCCCCGAGCTTCGCAGCGTCGAGATACCCAGCACTGGCTCGTCCACATACCTCGAAACGCTAACAGAAAGGCTCAAGTACAAAAATACAACAAGCATGCGTTAAGACAAGCTATACGTCTCGGGCTTGTGCTAAAGCTTCGAGGCCTGGCCATTTAGGTTAGTTTAGAGACCACAAATGACGCTCTCGGGACCAGAAAACATGAGATAACGGCCGTTTATTGTTCACGCTCTGTGTCTGATCTCTTGTCGACGTGTCGATCGAAACCGAAACCATGCCACTCTCCTCCCTGGCCAACTAGTTCCCAGAGTGCAACGCGCGCCCTGTTGCATGCAGGGATTTATGGCAGAAGTCTATTGGGAGCATATAATGTGTCCCGCACTAAGTACACTCCATGAGTAGTTTTGTGCAAGATTTTCAATTTGTTTTATTGTCTACTTTCGAAAGCTTTTTTTACTTTCAATATTTTATTTTTAACAGTTTATTGTCATTGTTTTTGTGCTGTTCATTCATTTATTTTTATCCTAAAATACAAATGATATCCGACTGCAGTGGCGTAGCCATTGGGGGAGCTGTGTTAAGACCCTCCTTCCCAAATCCAGCCGACCTTATACTATACCAATGTATTTGCCTGCCTGCCCCTCCCCCCCCCCCCCCCCAAAGGAAATAATATTCCTGGCTACGCGACTGTCCGATTGCCAGCCACCGACCCAGGTTCGAGCCCCGCGAATTCTATATATTAACTGTATATAAAATCATAACGTCTCTACCCTTAAAAAAAACAAAAAACGGTGATGCTTTTTTGATGAATGTAGCTGTTGAAAACGTCGTCAGAGGATATAAAAATGTCGACATCTCATCTTACTTTTTCTAGCTTTTTTGTTGACCTTCATTTGACTATTGGTCCACTTTTCAACAGAAAGTCAACATACTTTCTATCGCCTCCAAGATGCCTTTTCTCTAGCTTTCTAATTGAAAAGCTACAGGCCTTAAAAGTAACTACGTACAGTTACTCGTTCCTTTTCTAAAAAATATAAAACTAAATACGTTACTCGGTGTTAGTAACGCGTTACGTACATGTCTAAGTAAAACACAGCGTAACACAAACACCACGTAGCACTCCACACCTGATTCACGGTACTGTTGATTGCTGCACAGCCCTAAATACCCTACATTTTAAAGGTAATCCTATGGCCGGTGACTACCTCAGAATTTTTAAAGGTTCCGAGCATCCTATTTCCCTCCCAAAGTCTGTCAAAGGGTAAACAGTGTTTCGACGTTCGTGGACTCTGTCTCTTAGTTAAAATTATTGGTACAAGCACTAGTGATGTGGCGCTGTCACTAAGAGAACCTCCACAAAAGCTGCTTCTAGAAGGTATGCAATCGCTTCTCTGCATAGCGCCACTCCGGATGAGGCAAGTGAAGGCACTTGTTCCACATTAAAATGCTTCTTTAATAGGGCCAATAAAGTCACTGTACACTCCTAGAAAAAAGGGTATGGATAGCCCTCGCTTAGGTAGAGGAACGGTCTTGTAACCTATGTTCCTTTAGGAACGGAAACCTTTCGTCCCTGAAGCAGGTAGCATGTTCTTCCGTCGCCTGCATCTCATTATGGCGGCCCCGAATCGAGCAAATCGAGCTCAATAAGGCTTAACGAGGACGGTACGTCTCTTGTACGGGACGAGAGGAGCAGCAAATAAAAGCGTAACACGAGTTTTCCGTGAGTTGTGTTTATTTCCGAAGCCAGATTCTCCCCGCAGGTACAGAAACTTGCGTTTCAATAGCAGTTACTCAGTCTTCTCGTCGTCAGCACTGCGATGTTAAACGGAGACAACCGATACCCAGTTCATTCGCGCACTTAACGCCTTACCCATGCTGTACCCGAGTCACCATTCTCGTCAACCGCGCACCAGGGAGGAATGGCAACCAATCCACGAAACAAAAGCCGCTCCCAAAAAGCAAACTAAGGCGCTGTCTTAATGCGTAGCATGAGAAAGAAGGGTTAAACCGCTTGCCATCAGATGGCAGGGTCAAGCAGAGTAAATGCAGTAGTTGGCTATGGTGGCGCTAAATACCGCCGAATTCATGTTGTGCAAAAAATTTCATTTTCCGCCGTCACCACTGGGCTTCGGGATCTTCTGGAACCTTTATTCTACCACATGTAGACATATTAGGCTACTCTACAAGCATCAGCCGCACATACATTGAGCGGACACACATACGTGGAACTTATAAACATCAATACAACAGCACACTAGCCCAGTCACTACTCCCGAGCTTCCATGCGTTTCCGTCTTTGCTACTGGTCGTTTTGAATGTACGGAATTTTCCGGTGCCTGCCTAAGCAATAAAAATATTCCCAGCATGTTGATTTTCTCCAGCAATGTCATACCTCTGAGTGATATTTGTAATGCAGCTCACGGGATGAATCTCTTAAGAAAGTGAAAACGCCCGATCATGCCGTAATTATTTGAACGCCAATAAATCAAGCCGCTCCAACCCAGTTCCAAGTCGTGAGTTTGTTTCTGCACGGCACGTCGTAGCCAGTACTTCTATTGTAGTGTTTGTTTTCTATTTGTGCTGTTCGCGCACGGTTGCGATGCCGTCTTGAATTCATCTCTGTAGAGCGGATATTCACTCAGCTGGAAGTGATGCTTCACGGAGCAGAAAATCGCTTTTCGATCAACTTGAATGAAGTCAAAGCTGCGACTTGCGGCAGGTGTTAAGTACGGAGCTACGCCGTGGCAAGCTCGAAAACTTCTAGCGCTCATCCCAGCGCGCCACTTGAGGGCAGTGTCTCCAGGAACCGTAGTGTATTGAAACAGCAAAATAAAGCGGTAGCTTATGTTTTTGCAATTCTACCTGATATTGCTTTTAGTGCTACAATTCCACACTGTAAATATATGTACTTTCCGTCATAATTTCGTACTACTCAGGTCCTTTCCCCAGAGCGCAATCGCTCTTGGGAAGAGACAACTGACAGTCACATTGGCCACTGTACGATAGGAGCTTACTGTTCAGACTAGCGCTCCAACATGACTATCCGCACGTCGATCGATTGCACCTAATCCCTCAAGTAGTCTTAAACTCTTTAATATAAAGCGGAATGTCAACCTGCGACACCCCGCCCCCTCCGATCACGGGCCCGACCAGCGGCATCAATGCCCGACAGCTTACGTCATCTCATCTTCTTGTTACCACTGATACGCGAACACGCGGTAACATCGGCGATAATTCCAGTATTCTGTTCACAACGCACAACACCGCCATCATGATGTTGCTGCTATGTTGCTGACACGCAGAAATACAGAACCACGTTGATTGCCGGTTGGCACTCGGCATCGGAAAACAGAACCGAACTCAGTTCAGAAGGCACCCAGGCAGCCGGCAGCAAAACCTGCCTGTCTTGGACGCAGTTCCTGCGATTTCCATAACGTCGAAAACGTCGACACAGTCCCGCGTGGTTCCGCACTGTAGCTCCGCGTGGGTCCCGCAATCCCAGGGATGGCATGACGTCACGAGCCTAGCCTCCTCAAGAAAACTTCTTCTGAAGCCGCCTCTCCCTACCCTCCTCAGATTTTCTCGGAAACGGTATGGAATCTCCGGACGCGTGCCCCCCCCCCCCCCACGTGACTTTTTCTGGTAGGTTCTAGCAGAGGCGCTATTTATTGATTTATTTATTTATTTACAATACCCTCAGGGCCATATAAGGCGTTAGAGAGGGGAGTGGGTGTGAAGTACAATGTTTGTTACTGCTTCTCGGAATCTGATGGGGTCCTGGATGGTGACGATGTCTTCCGGGAAGGAGTCATTCCAGTCCACAATTGCAGCATCAGGAAGAGGGGCGTTGCTGATGTGCTGTGGTGAGCCGTAGTATGTTCAATTTACGGAGAAGGCACTGAGCATGGAGGCGGTGGGTGTCGGACTTGTATACTGCTTGTCGTTCTTTTGCCTTGTATTTCTCTACCGCTACGGATAGAGCTTGAAATGTGGAATTTCAGAACTATAGTACTTTTTCGCAGTGCACCTACGTCGTTGGCAAATCTCCAGGAGGCTTCGTAATGGGCAAGTCGAGCGGCTCGCTTGAAGCTAGTGTCTCCAGCAGAGACCGTCTCAAGAAAGCGCTGTCAAAGGTAGCGCTCAATATTAAATCGCATCTCACGCGCACGCGCCCTCCAACCTTGACAGTGCTTTCTTAAGTCCGTCTCAGCTGGAGACGCTGCATTCGAGCAAGCCGGGCCCTGAGCAGCGGTCCTTCCGTGCGCTTTAGTTTTTCTTCCGAGCGGAGGCCGCCAGGGAACCAGCTTGGCTCGACCACCTTCACGTCAGCTCCCATCCTTTTATTCCTTTCAACATAATCTCTAAAGGTTTTATATCAATCAGTTCGCACAAAACAAAGCGCAAACGCGTAGAAAAGACACAAGATAAATTATGAGACCCACTCGCGGATTAGCGACCCGGAGTTGTTATAGAAAGGAACTTAAGACGCCGGCCAAATCCAGCATGGCCCCCCAACGACGTGATGCTCCAGGGAGCCCAAGACGGCTTCGCCCCCAAGCGCTGTGTCCTCGAGGCGCCCACGCTCCAGCGACTCCCATGGATACAAACGGAACGATTGAGAGGAGGCTACCGAGCCCAAGTCCACCAATCGTCAGCATCCCGTCATTGAAAGGATTCACTCGGGTGAGCCAGCGGTCAGGACGGCTGCCCTCACGGTCGACGAGATTCAAACCGGGGTCATTGCCGGCCTCCCGGGGTGCCTGGAAGGAGGCCACGCCCACGCACCCCAACTCGGCCGACGTCACCCGTTTCGGAAAACGGAGAGAGAGAACACGCGCCTGCTGCGACTCCCCTCCACCCCCGGCCGTGCCCTGGCTCTACCAGGAACGTCCTCGCACTCGGCGAGGGAGTTCCTCCGTCCCACGCCCCATCCCCATGCCCGTGGAAAGGGTGATGAACGAGACACCCGAGTTAGCACCAACAACGGCGAAACAACGGGAGTGAACGTGCCGACATCAAACAGCTTCGATTGCCTTGGGGAAGGGGGGGGGGACAATCGCGACAGGGAGCCTAACGTCGGAGGAGCAGCACCAACCAGTCATGATCCGCCAGGTGAGCGCCATCCATGCGGGGTTGCGCCTGCCGAATTCCTCACCCAGGATGGCTACACGCTGGTCACATACCGATCGGAGAGAAAACTCAAAAGCCAACAGACCAAATTGATAAACTCTACATCGCGCTTTTTTTATCCCTCGCTAGAAAGTCGCCCATTCGAAGCAACACAACGGAGCAAAATTTCTTAAGAAATCAGAAGCGCTTTCAGCAAGACGGCCGTCACAAGCATCCGACTAAATACTTCCAAAAACATCCTAGCGGTTGACACACCCTACTTTGAAACAAGAGACAGGCTTCCTGCTCATCTGCAAGCTGGTCCAAAGTCCGGTGCGCTCTTTCCCAGCTATGCCAACAAACGCCTCCATGGGAACAGTGCATGGCATGGCCGGCGAGCACTCTCTACCGGTGATTTGGACTCAAGTGGAGGCAAAGGAAACCATTCTGGACATCGCCCGTAAGGGAAAGGGCACATCAATCTTCGTCTTTTCTTTTGAGGGCCCAAGTATGCCTGACCACGTGGCCCTGGGCCCGCGGTGGCACGGGGTTTATCCGAGCTAAAGAAAACGGCAAACCTACCTTTGCGCGTGCACTCCATGCAGGTCACGAACCACCGAGCCGGAACGCAGATCTGTCCGTGTGCCACAAACCCACCACCCACACTCGGTGCCCCGGTGCAGCTGTGTCGCAACGGCGAGGAGAGAGATCCTTCTCGAGACGCGGGGACACCTGGAATGCGGGGGCACCCATCATCGTCAAACTGTGGCCGCAATCGGCAAGTCATGCGGTGCAGCCGAGGAGATAGCGGGATGCCCAGACGGGAGATGCGCTGCCGATCCGTGCCGTCACCCAGTCGAGCGGTCCCAATTGCGGAGAGCGATGACTGGAGGTCGGGATGTCGAGCCCTTTGGTTTGCCGGAATCATCCTCCCGCGGGGCATTTTGGCCTGCACGGCGCGAGCCTCCTTTCGCGACATCGATATGCGACGGACGGAAGCAGTAAGTTGGCCACCGCTTGCCTCGCTGCTCCACGAAGAACACACAAGGGAAGACAAACGTCCTTACACTAACGTGTCCAACTCCAGCGCGTCTGAGAGAAGCCGGAGCGGGAATGACAACAGCAGTAGGCATCCCACGGAAACAACCAGCCTCCCCTGCAAAACAGCTAGTGGGACTCACCCAACCCTCCCGCATACTTCTCTGGCAGCCGATCCCAACCAGCCTCGGCTCCCAGTCTCCCCAAGTGATCGCAGCCGTCCCCCTCCCAGTTCGCCTCAGGCGCACGCTGCTGCTCCTCCTCCTCTTCCTCGGCTCTTCCGAGAGGGGATGCGACACCAGCGCGGTGCATGTGCGGTCACTCGGGGAATTCCGCGGAGGTGCTGAATGACTTCCAACCAGAAGTGTGTAGCGACGGAAATGATCCTTCATCACACCTTCACTCCACTGGTTAAAGAACTGCTCTCAAGTCTGCTCGAGGCTAGTCCACAAGTGAAGAGAACATCTGACGAAAGCCGAACCCCACAGAAAATACTAGTACTGCCCAACAACTGTCAGACACTCAATCATCACAGCCACATTTCGGAGGGACAGAGGAGTTCCCGCCCCTGCCCTCTCGTCGGGCAACGTCTACAACCGTCAATACCGAAGACTTGGTATGTCTGTGCGGAAAAATATCAACAAGCATTCGCACAAATATGGAACGCTCCACGCGGGTAATATCAGTTCCTCAGGGATGTATTGAGTGATGCCGAGTATAAGAGGCTATGGGCTATACGACGAAGGGCCTGAACGTAAATACAATCGAACAGGGCAAGTTGAGCACTACTTAGAGGCTCAACGAACGCATGCCCTCATGCGTCGACAACTCAAAAAGCTTGCCAAAAAACGTTGGCGCAGTAACTGCGATTCTCTTTCGCCTTTTACGTCAATACCCAAAGTCTGGAACCATACTCCGAGCACTTAGAACTTTTGTCACTCAGATTCACCCATTCCGGGCTTTGGCATTACATCGGGGTATTTCTGTTGTCCTCGTTGCGGATGAGTTTTGCCAACTGCTCACGCGGCCGGGTGCTGCGACAGGTACGGCGGAATTCACAACATCATGCAACGCAGTAAAACAAAAATAGATGCACAATTTCGATCAACCTCATTCAGAGTTGGATCTCCCATTACACAATGCCCGAACTGAGACCGCCTTACAAACAATTTCCGGTGTAGAAAAACAGCCCCAGGACCAGATGGCATAACATATGCAGCCCTTTCTGAACTTGGGACCTGAAGCAACCACTCCTCTTCTTCAACTATTTAATAACATATGGCAACAAGAACGTCTACCAGAGGGACTGGAAAACTAGCGAAAGTTGTCCCTCTTCTGAAACCAGGAAACTCGCCCATGTCATCTGCGAGCCACCCCGCCCCGTGAGTCTAACAAGCTGTATTGGTAAAGTTATAGAGAGACTAATCAACGAGCGATTGCAATGGTGGGTGGAAGAAAAACAACGCACTTTCACCGCATCTAGCTGGCTTTAGAAGACGAAGATGCACAATGGATTGTATACTGAACCTAGCAACTTATGTAGAACACGAAAGAAGCCGGGGTAACGTTACTGTAGCCGTATTTCTCGACATCAAAACGGGCTTTTTGACACCGTTAATCATAGCCCACGTTTTACATGCACTTCTTGAACTCGGCGTTCGCGGTCGCAGCCTCGCGTTGGACAGCAGATTTTCTCAATGAACGCAAGATTTTTGTAGACACAAACAGAGGCAAAAGCCAGGTAACATACTCTTCGCAGTGGGGTTCCTCACGGCAAAGCGCATTGGAGGCCCACTCTCACTCAACGCGCGTTATGAATCAGCTGGGTCACGTCTCCTTCCATCAGAGCTAGAGTATTCCATCTACGCAGACGACATGTGCATCTGGGCGTCAGCACTCTCTATTGATACTGTCAAAACATCATTGCAGAATGGTCTGGACATTATTGTGCCATTCTTAAAAGAGCATGGAATGGACCTCTCTGCGACCAAATCGGCAGTTCTCCCGTTCACCTCTAAAACGACTGAAAGACTTCAGACTCTTTTTTAAACGAAGGTACCAACTAGAAATCGTCAAGACCCACCGATTTTGGGTATAATTATAGACCGAACCCTTACATGGAACACGCACGTGACTGCGATGGAACAAAAAGTTAATAGGATAATTAATGCCCTTACGCTGCATTGCGGAACCAAGTGGGGAGGCTCAACATCATCCCTCCTCCACCTGCACGTAGCGCTAGTACGTCAAACG
>JAZHYW010029115.1:0-14538 GCA_037355805.1 Ixodes ricinus | reverse complement strand
AAAAATCAGCAGAACCCATCCTTTTGGGAATGATTATCTACGTTAATGCGAACAGCATCAAACGGTGCGGAGTTATGCGCGTTCGTCAGGTGGCCGGCACCAGAGTGTCGAACCGGAACCGAACCGAACCGAAAACCGGAACTGAACCGTTATTTTTAGCCGAACCGGAACTGAACCGAACCGAAATCTTTGCCGCCATCTTGGAACTGAACCGGAACTGAACCGGAAAAAATATAACGGTTACCGGTTCAAAACGGTTCACGGTATTTTTTTTTTTACAGAACGCATGTTTGAGAAATAGAAATGGGCAGCTTTATTTCTATGTAGTGATCAAATTGTCAAATACCGAATTGCAATGTTTTAAAAATTGTGGCTTTTTGCGGTGCAGAAGTGTTGTAAGTTGGGCGAGGTTCATCATGTCATTTTTGTGGTGCTTTGGATTGGCGCTGTGATAAATCATGTGTCATGTGGTCACGCGACATCATGGTGCTCAAGACTTGCTGTCCAGTAATGTCACGTCACGTGGCCCCGCGGAATAGTCATGTGAGTCTCTGCGTCCAGTCGATTTAAATAATAATAATAATTGGGGTTCTGTGGATATTTATACAGCGAGTCGTTCGTCAGCCATTTTAAGTTGCGACGAGTCACTCGCTGTAGATGAGCAATTTAGCCAGTGCGGTACAACCGCTAGCCTGGGGTCTTTAACGTGCACCACGCAGTAGTGATACACGACCGCACGCCGGTACGATGCTCATCCAGATCGAAACAGGCAGGGGTGGGGATTGAACAGTCGATTTAAGGCCGGTTCTCACATACAGCGAAGCTCTGATGTAGCGCTCCTCGCGTGTCGTCAGCTCCTTATCGCCTGTCATGAGCAACAGTTTTGGCGGTGCAATACAAAGCTGGTGAACGCTCCCGTCAGCACGCGCTTAGCGCGAGGTCAGCGCTATGCTTGTAGCGCTCCGATGCATGTGTGAACAGGCCTTTAACCGATCTTACCAGCCAGCTTGGCTACGCCACCGCTGCCGCAATGCATCGAGGGAACTTTAGTCTTTCTGCACGAGCGACAACCTCGCAGGAGCTCTGCGAGTACAGAACACCAGGTGTCACGAGCTCTCTCGGGCGTTGCCGCGTGCAACCTCTGAACGAAAGTTATGGCGGCTTCGCGCATGTGCCGAACGCTTGGACGAAGGATATGGTATATTGAGAACGCCACATGATTTATTGGCATTGTTGACACTGTGATGTCACATGACATTACGACTCCCCATTGCGAGTCACGTGACACCGTGAAGCACTCGATTGTTATGAGCGCGAGTCGAGTACTCGGGTTCATGACAATCGCATTGCCAAACACTGGGGTAATGGCTCGTGTTGAATCAAAGATGAGAATAGCCGAAGTCTAACAATGTCTAAAGCTCAACACATGCTTCATTCTTTGCCAACCGCATCGCATGACTGTGATGAACACTGACAGTATATAATTAGCGTCAGATCACGTGGCCACTTGTCCTAGTTAGTTGAGGAGGGGAATGGTGCTTCTTTCCTTTGTTTTTCCTGTGTCTGCCATTGAACAAAAAAAAAAACTAATGGATGTTTTTTTTTTTGAAAGCTATCAACGTCAGGGATTAGCTCTTAGCGGTTTTTACCGAAAGTTCAAAAATTGTTACACTACTCAATTTACATGTACACACACATCATTGAGGCACCCAAACATGTTTTCGTTGTTGCTGAACTGTCTCAGAAAGTTTTCCCGAGAATATGAACATGGAAAGAACTAAATGTGGCTTGTCAATCGGACCATAAGTAGAACTACAAATGTACGAAAGAAATACCAGAAAAGAATTATCCTAGTGGCCTCAGAGGGACTGCCGAACGTTGAGAGCCGCTTTAATTCTGGCAGGAGTGTCGTTATAAAGTTATTCCCCAAGCTTTGACCACCACCGTATTTTGTTCTAACCTCACAGTTTTTCTGTGAAAAATAAAATAGATGCAGTATTACTGTTCACCATTGACACATATAACATCCACAAACGGAGGAAGTAGTTTCTCAGGAATGAAGGTGTTCTCTAAAAAAGCATCAAAACCATCGAAACGAGAAAAAAAAAGAGGGAAAGGGGTGGGGGATATAGTTTTAAAACATACATTGTTCTAAAGATTCGTCTGCTCCGTATCTTCGGCAGAGATCAGAAAGCGTCGTCTAGAAAACTACTTGGTTCGCAAAAATACTTTTGCCAGAAAGCACGCTATCGTTGTGCCAGACGCTCGCGCCGTTCCTCACCACGTTGCAAGAACCAAGAATACTTTGTGTCTCTCGAATACATGGGTTGCACTGAGCGCGAACCTTCTGCAGTGTGTATTTTGCACCACCGGATTTGATTTTCTCAGCAAGAACAAATCGCAATGACCACCAGCATATATTGCGATGACGTCACGTGCAAACCATGTTAAACAGTTAAGTTTTTTGGTGAAATGCGATGTTCTTAACACTGGCAAAAAGTGTATGTGAAAATTGTAAATTTGTGCAGTATATATAACAGTTTCGCGATGGTCTGCGGCAGCCTAATAAGATGTTAGAGTGCGCATGACCGAGAAAGCGGAGTTGTAGAGTGAGGGCCCCAAGCAAGTGCACGTAAAACCGAATTTAACATTCGCCTCCATAGGCAGTATTTTGTGAAGGTCCAATCTCGTACAAGCTAATGTCTAAATGTAATTTATATTAGAAATATATTGTTTCTTCTTCGCGCTATTTATGTGTAATTAGGAATATCATTGCACGCATCATCTCTATGTATATTTTTTTGCAGTAAGGCGTTGTGAATGGAAGTATTTAGAAGAATACCATTTATTGTTTCTCTGCACATTTCGTGCATTTGCCTTCAGATCTAGTATGTGAGCACACAGTTCTTTTGGGAATACCCCGCGACCCGGTGTTTTCCATTGCCAAACAACAAACAAAAAAGCACGTTTCCCAAGGCTCTACAGATGACGTATATTCGAGCATCGTTCTCCCCTGTCGATCTCAAGCGGTTATGTAAACTTCCTGCAGTCAAATTTATTGATTAAAATAAAATATACTGTAAACGACTTATTTTTCGCGGGCTCAAAATTTCGCGATTTATGTCAAAGCTGAAGTTTCGGAATAATTCGCGGGTTCTAATTTTCACGACCCGTGGGACCTCAATATAGATTCCAATGTGTTTACATTTTAACAGAATTGTTCGCGGGATCTATTTTTCGCGAATTGTAGGCGATTCGTGAAATTCAGCAAGGCGGTAAGTTGGGCGAGTTGGTTGAACCATAGAGTTATTACAATAAACGCTAGAGGCTCAGCTGGCGCTAGTGTCTACGGGACTTCCGGTTGCAAATTGAAGCAGACAGCATGCAGTCTACTTTTCCAGCCTCCCTGTGTATTCCTATGGGAAAACGCGCGTGAATTTTGCCTTCTTCGCCGGAAAATAACAAGAATAACTTTTGTCATTTCGGTTGTAACGGATAGTATGTACCTTTATTGGTATTGTGAAAAGTGTAATTGCTTTAGTTACAGACATTTTTCTTTACCACTGAGCGATGTCAAACTTCGCTCTATTTCAGGCCCAAACCCCTGTTTCAAGGAAGGTATGTGAAAACGAGCGACGGTTCTAAGCAAACTAACGATCGAAAGGAATGTAGTGTGTGTTCAGGTTCGCTAGCATTTCGGTGGTGCTTATATATCGGCTAAAATGCCCGTCCTGTCATTGGGTGAAAATGACTCCGTCGTGCATCTTTACGATCGGTTAAAGAAACATTCGAACGCAAAAAATAAAGCACGTGAGCTACGAAAGGTATGTCTTTTATTATTTCCCATGTCGGGCAGTTTTTATCGGGCACCTGCTCTCTGGCTCCCCTTCCCAGGTAACACGAAAACATTAGAATAACATTAATTTTATGTTCGTCCCAAACGTTCGAGGAATGTTCTTAATGTCCGCCTGTATAAAGCTATCTGAACGTTTGGCCGAACGTTCTTATAACGTTTTGATAAACGTTATTTGAACACTTAGAAAACAATTTTGCAACGTAAATATAATGTCAGGAAAACAGTAACATAACGTTACTGTAAACATTGCAATAACATTTGTGAAACATAAACAAATCCTTTACGTAGCGTTATTACAATAGAAATATAATGTTTACAAAACATTAAAGTAATGTTCTGGTAAACGTTATATTAACATTCGTAAAACATGTTATTACCACACTATAGTCGGCGACAGGTCAAGAACGAAGTGGAAGCTCCTCCCACCTTTTTCCCCTTGAGCAGAGTAAACGCTGGAGAGGAGGTCGCCTCCTCTCCAGCGTTCGCCCTGCTAAAGAGGAAAGAGGTGGGAAAAGCTTCCACTTGGTTCTTGACCTGTCCCCGACTACAGCAAAATGTATGAAAAATGTTTGGAGGAACGTTCTGGACCATGAAGACAGATATATACTGTGAAAGACTGGTTCAGACAGTTGTGTTTGACTGCATTGCCAAGCTGTTGCCGAGAGACGGTGAATTACCATGGCAACACCTGTCACGTACGGTAACTCAGTCGTCTTACCAAGGTGCAAGCCCTGCAACACAGTCAAGTTAAAGTGTTTGAAGTTCAGATGTGCCCTACACACAGTATATATTTGCCTTAATAATTCAGAAGTGTTCCTCCAAACTTTGCAGACATTTCACCAGTGTAGTAACATTCTCTTCCGTTTCACAAGCATTAACGCTCCCTGAAACAGTATATGGTGAGCCAAAACAATTCTACACAGCAATGACACCCTAGCATAATTGAGTATTGTTTACTCAGAAGATGGGGGCTTTGCAATGAACACGAAAATGTGAGGCACGATCATTATTAAGCTTTTTAAAAACAACAGATTAACTTAAACATTTCAATTTTCCACACCAGTGAAAATACTAAAAAAAAAACACACATGTACGGTTTGTCTTCGTGGCTCTGAACAGACCCTCCAAACATTTTTCCATAAAAGCACTTGCATTTTTTTTTCGTGAACACTAACCAAGCTAGCTGCGCTTTTTGCCGATACAATCGTGAAAGAAACCAACAAAGCCACAGTAGCGTGCAGCCTCGAACTATGTGCGCGCGTCACGCCGTTGGCGTGGGGGAACTACCCCTCCAAGTACTGGCAGATTGCGAGATTAGCGACTATCAACATCCAGTTATATGACCTGCCCTGCTGCCGTACTGACAGTCGTTTGCCTAAAGTGGCGCACTGTACACTGACATTGCAATGTTTAGTCAGCTGAACAGACAATGCGCTTTTCGAGAACTTTATTTGCAACGATGCATGCTTTTGGTTCAATATGGTTGTCAAGATGTGAATCAAAGCTTATTGTGCGTCGTTGAAACTGTAGCGAAAACAAAAAGGAAAGACACTTTGTTGCATTCCACAATTCCAAGTACACACGATCAGCTTATTCGATACAGACAACCAGCCTTATCGAGACGCAGTGTAGGGAGTGCCGCTCTCTAGGCGAATGATTGTTAGTATAGTAGCAGGGCGGCAAAGCAGGTTATATAACCGGATGTTGACAGCAGCTAATTTCACAGCTAGCTGCGGCAGCCATCGATACTAGTTCTTTTCGCTACCGTCATGAAGTGCGCGAGTATCTCGAGGCCTCAGGCTCCTGTGGCTTCGTTGAATCTTTCCACGTCTGTACACATATGTCAGAAAAGGATTCTACTCCAAGTGGCCTTTTAATTTATGATTATTGTAATATTTTTGCACTCTTCATCCAAAGTTTCAAGTGAGATCTAAGCAGAGAATGATAAACAAGCAAACATAAGTTGATCTATGTTTATCATTCTCCCAAACCTGTCAAATCTGTTTGGCCATATACTGGTTGTCCCAGTAATTGAACAGAGTGTGTTTGTGAGAGGCATAATAATGTAAAATATTGACACTAAACCATCAGAAAGCTTGTTTGTGACAACAGCTATAAGCATAAATATAGAAAGACACTTGTTTGGAATATAAACAGCTGTGTGCGCCTCAAACTTTCCTGGGGAGGAATAATCATAGAAATTAATTTAGTCAGATTAGCCATAATCCAACTCGACAAACCACTAATTGAAGAAAAAAGTGTTTCCTTGGTAAAAGTGTGGATACGACTATCACCAGATTTAGCACAGCACAAACAAGCATGTATACAGGTGATTAACTGTAGAACAGAGGTGGCAGTAATGACATTACTGTAATGGAATTACAGTAATTAAATTACTTTTTGGAGTAATGAGTAATGTAATGAATTACTTCTCTAGGCTAGTAATTTAGTAATGTAATTAATTACTTTCAGGCAGTAATTTTGGAAAAACTACTCATTACTTTTGAAATTACTTTTGTCCTAAATTAGAAAACTCGTTTGCAAGCTTTAAGAAAGAAGAGAAAAATTATTTTGCATGCTGAAATGTTGTGAAAGAGCATCAGAGGAAATAATCGACGGCCACCTGAGCGCAAAGCCTTGTACGAAGAGCTGGACAGACGCACAGAGGAGGGTTGGAAAGGCAAAGGAGAGAAGATTACGTGTAGACATCGCTGGAAGGCAACGGCTTACAAACTCCAGGCACGACAAATTCACAGGGTGGCGTCATCACGACGATACTATACTTCGTTCATCCCTAAGCTGACAGTGCTGTGCGAGCTGCAAGCTAACCAGAACCAATCAAACACCTTCTTTTACTCACGTGTCCCGTCCTTTTCTCTGCGCGTGGGTATGAACGAGAGCGTGATTACGTGGCGAACGATAGACGTGTGACTGCTCCAACAAACACGTAGCTTCCACCGTTCATCCCTAAGCTGACAGTGCGTCAGCTTAGGGATGAACGGATCATAGGCTACAAGGCGACGGGCACATCACCAGTCAGCTAAACATAATTTAAAACCTGAGAGGACAGGACAAACAGATCCCCAGCCTTGTACTTTCGTCAAGCAAGGTCAAGCCATAAGCTTCGACCATTGTGAACAACAAACGACCGGAATAAATAGTTAATTCCAAATGCCTTGTCAAAGCGCCAGAACGTTTCGTGCGTCCTTGAGCAAAGCAGGTGCCGCTCGCGGTATGCCTAGCTCCTTTCCCTTGGGAAGTTTATTCGGGAATAAGCCTACAAGCAGATATCGCCCTCGTTTGTTGGGAAAGTTCACAATTTAGGAAGCTCGCGCCATTCCTCAATCGGCGACGCTTCTGCTTAGCAATTATCCGGGCCCTTTGTATGACTATGCGCAAAAACTTAGACTCTTCGGGTGTTTCGGAAAAATGCTCCTTGAAAGGAATGACCGATAATACGTCGACAATACTCGGCGACAACTTTTCTTGGCAATGCAGTGGAGGGTACAGGCACGCGTTCCCTCTCCCATTTTGAGCGCTGAATAATGCAGTGCGCGGGCTCTCCTCCTCTCCACTTCATTTCCAAGAAAAGTTATTGCCTTGTATAGTGCTCTCGGGAGATAGAAATAGATTGCGTCCGAGGCGGAAGGGACACGTTTCACGTGACGACTCCTTGTAAGAACGAGCTGCCATTGCCTGATTTAACAAACTGACACGGACTACAACTTCTAAATCAGGAAGACGAAAACATATCACCCTTTTAGTAAGAACCTTCACCGTTGAGTGAACAGCGAAACCGGTGAGTCAACTGTCTTTCTGAGTCACATCTAAAGAAGCTATTCATCATGTTTAACACTTATGTCGTGTGCGCCAGCAAAACCATTGTTCAGTATGGTTCACTTTGGGGCACATAAGGCTGTTGCGGTGTAAACAAGAAGTTCTGAGTTCTGGTATATATAAACCAACTCGGCCCTTTGACGTGACATCACTGCGGTGGCGCTGCTGTCGGCACTGAGCATGCGCAGCGCCTCGCTTCTTCCGGGTCTGGTTCCTGCACACGCGCTGTGTGGGTAAACGAGGGCTTCTTTTGTAAACACTCTGTTGGTGTATATGGTAAATAAAATGAGCGCGAATTACTGCCTCAAGGTATTCAAAAGTAATGTCAAAGTAATTTCAAAGTAATTTCATTACTTTTGGAAAGTAATTGTAATGTAATGTCATTACCTTTAGTCTGCGGTAATTTGTAATGTAATTTAATTACATTTTTGCAGTTTTCAGAATAGTAATTAGTAATGTAATTTAATTACTTTTTGAAAGTAATTTTGCCACCTCTGCTGGTAGAAGAACTTGTAGTTGGGCTAGTTGGTGAACGTTGGAAATCATGGTGTAAGGCGCAAAAAACAACGGACACAAGAAAGAAAACAGCCAAACAGGTGCCACTCACAACTATATTAGAAAAGTGCAGAAAGAAAGGAATACATACACTGCCATCTTCATCACGTCCACGCATGCGCTTAGCCATGTGTTAGATGAAGCGTATATCACATGGCTAAGCGCATGCGTGAACGTGATGAAGATGACGATGTATGTATTCCTTTCTTTCTGCACTTTTCAAATATAGTTGTAAGTGGCGCCTGATTGTCTGTTTTCTCTCTTCCGTCCGTTGTTTTTTGCGCCTTACACGATGATTCCCAGGTGATTATTTGCAGCCTACCCCTGCTGTGAAAAGAAAACAGTTTGGTACATGTTTATGAATACATTTATTGACTCTCCAAATTTGAACCATGGAAGTGTACATGAGCAGCAACAATATTGCTAGGCTACGCAGTTAAAATGATTTTTCCTCTAAACAAAAATAATTAAAAAAGGAAGTGAACAATTATGAAAAAATGTCACACTCTCGAAAAAGCTTCAAGGCCTGTAAACTGGGTTCATGAAGCTCACAAAATTAAAGAAAGGAGCAAGAAAACTCAACAGTGTTTCTCTACCGCAAAAATAAACTAGACATCACAACGAGCTCAAACTCTGGTGGAATGTAGCCCTGGCGATTGGAGTAGGGTGCAAAAGTTTGAGAACACTACATTACATGGATCAAAAAATAATGAAGACAAAAGTAAATTTCTCTATGAGCTAACGTCCATCTTAAGCCTAATTTGCGGTTCATAAAAAATAGCACCGGGAATGCATGTAGCACTAATTTTGGTGGAAAAAGCTTGTCATCATGAAATAAAGCATGATTATCTTTCCTGCTCACAAACTTTCTCATTGAAATGAATGCCACAAGAACTAAAATGTCATCTTACGGTTTTACAGTGGACTCGCTTCATACCAAAATTGTTTCTCTTTATTATCATTTTATTAAATGTTCTCAAACTTTCACATCCTACACCAACCGCAAGGCGTTTCAGAGGAGTTTGAGCCCTCCGCATTCTCATGCCGAGCAGCTATAAATGTTTGAGTTGCAAAAGTGAAAATAGAGCTATAAAAAGCTTAAAAATATGTCTAGAACACATGATTAGGAAAAGGCTTTAAAAGAAATGTCCACAACCGATGACTAGATAAAAACAATATATAAAAAAAAACATTGCCATACTAAGCAGGTGGAAAATACTCATGAATAAATTCTCCTTAAAGGATAAAATAAAAGTAAACACCGAATGTCATCTTTCGAGAGCTGAGCTCCGCACCAGCACTTCCTGCTTAGGACACGATGCTTAGGACTTCTTTGCCTGCAAACAAAACAAGACAATACTAAACGCAAAACACCTAAACTTGTTAACAAGGTATAGCATGCTTTCCTGAACTTACTTCGCTTAGTTCAATATTCAGCCCTTCGTCAAAGATTTGCAGGTGTGACGGAGAGATAATGTGGGCAGTTGTCATAGCAAACATTTTTGTTGAAAAAGTGGTGCGAGTTGCACCTGTTTTCAAACAAGGTTCTCGAAACGTTCTCCTGCCCTCCTTGCCATTGTACATATTTGTGCGGACTGACATTTTCAGCTTTTGCAACAGTCAAAACAAACAAGTCGTGTCTTTATGTGGGACCAGACCTCTCACTAGCATTTGCCGAAATTGCAAAGAAAGTGCTGGGCACACCGTCACACTGATGACCTAGCCCATGTCGCTAGCTCGCTTGCCAAGCTCAAAGGACTTTCACTTAAGCTGAACGACCGGGTTTCAGTACCACCCGACTCTGAATCTGTGTCCACGCAAAGTTCATTGAAACCGTTGGGTAGCACTGTTTAAAACCTCTTTCCCTCCGTTGTCGCTGTTGACTGCTCTGTCGACCATGAAATCCCTATCCGCCGCCACAAAAACCGAGTTCGGAAAAATATCTGCAAGATGGTCGCGCACGCTCTCGGCAATTCTTTTTACCGGTTGCACAGACGATGTAATAGTTTTCTATGCCACTTGATTTTTCCCCCTCTTGTTACTTTTGAAACAAAGAGAACGACAGGATACCAGCTTACGTGAGATTGTTTTCAAGAAAATAAGCAGGTGCACAACGTGGTAATCAAAAAGGTGGTTACTTACGGTTCTCGAGTCCCGCCGTCCACGAGCTGTTCGGTTGTCCGCGTTATCAGTCGGCAGTCACTACTGTGGACGCTGCTGGACGTAGCTCAACCGAAATCAAAGTAACTCAAAGTTCAAACCGGTTCAAGCTATTCAAGTTCAAGCTGTCCCAGAAGTTCTCTCGAAGAGAATCGCGCCGGCGAAACCAGTAGTGGCAGTGGCGCAACGTTGCAGTGGCGGGAACGCGGATGGATGAATATTGACTGTTCCCTTTATAACGGTGGGTAGCTTGCGCCACCTATCCTTGAAACAATTAATTGAGAAAAAAGTTTTTTTTCCTTCTTTCCCGTACTTAATCTTCTTCTCCCTGTACCTCCTTGCAACTATCACCGGGCAGGTAAAATACTTTAAAAAAATTAAAAAAATCGGGCGAAAAAAAGGAATTGGCGAACATATATTTTTAACATTATTTTATTGTTTGACAAATAAAGTTGCAGTAATGTTTCATTATTAACACGGAACTAACGTTTGATATATATGTTCTAAAACCATTATTTGAATGTTTTATTTTTAACATTATTTTATTGTTTTACAAATAAAGTTGCATTAACGTTTTCTTATTAACACAGAAATAACGTTAGTAATAAATGTTCCAAAATCATTATTTTAATGTTCTATTTTTAACGTTATTTGACAGTTACGTATGTGATGTTACATTAACGTTTCATTATTTACACAGAAATAACGTTAGTAATACATGTTCCAAAATCATTATTTGAATGTTCTATTTTTAACGTTATTTGACAGTTACATGTGTGATGTTACATTAACGTTAATAACACAACATATAACATTATATGTTTTACTGGAACGTTATACTAATGTTTCAAATACAACTAAAACATAATATGTTTAACTTGAACGTTACATTAATGTTCAGGTATAACACATAACGTTATTTAAACATACGCAACAATAAAATAACGTTACTACAATGTTTGGTGCTACCTGGGTTATTTGCAAAGATTTGGAGCGTGCGGGTGATGATTTGGACCATTTGAGCCCAGAACAAGCATCTTCGCAGTACTTATTTATTGCAAATCTGACTATATTACGTGACTTTCAATTTATTTTGATCGTCTGCAAGCACAAGGAGTCACTTATCCAGTGTTACTGCGTAGTTCTTGCCGTCTCTCTCGGTTTTCCACATGTCCTTCGTTCGTTTGGCACGTATATCCCCCATGTTGGAAAGCGTCGACGCCGTGTTCGCGCTAACAGTGTCCGACAGTGCACAAAAATACACGTACGAAGCCGTTTTAGCACTGTTTTTTATGCGATGAATTTCAAAGAAAAACGCCGTAACTGACCATTTATTTCGTCTGCGTGACTGAGAAATGTTCCAATGTGCCTAGTACGTACAAATTATTCGTGATATTTGCTCTTATAATCGAGCGCAGAGAGAAAATGCACTCACTTTTTCCCATAGGAATACATTACCGGAAGTCAAATTTAGACTGCTTGCTGTCTGCTTCAAAATGCAACAGCACACTAGCGCCAGCTGAGCCTCTAGCGTTAGCTGAGCCTCATCTGGCGTTCATTGTGGTTAACTCAATGCGGTTGAACATCGACCAAACGTGGAAACAGCGCAAAAAATTTGACAAGGGCTAGTGAAAGATAGTGCAC
Source organism: Ixodes ricinus (assembly GCA_037355805.1). NCBI lineage: Eukaryota > Metazoa > Arthropoda > Arachnida > Ixodida > Ixodidae > Ixodes > Ixodes ricinus. The sequence goes on along the minus strand of JAZHYW010029115.1, from coordinate 2,486 downwards.
GTGACAAAGCGCAGTGACGATTAGCGTATCAAGTGGAAGAAGTGCACGGACAGCGCGCTTTGTCCGTGCACCTCTTCATACTTGTCCTTTTTGTCAAATTTTTTGCGCTGTTTCCACGTTTGAAGATTCGTGAAATTCGCGAAAATTAGGTCTTCGCGAAAATTAAGTCAGCTTTCACTAGTATTTAATTGCCGACTGAATGTTTTGACGAGCATAAATAAAGACCCCATCCTCTTAAAGATATACGTAATAAATAAATGCACCTAAAATTGTCTAGTATCTGGCGCTGTTTGCCAATAGTTCCCGGCGTTTTCATCCTCATTAGCCACGTCTAAAATGATTTGGGAGAGCTAAAACAAAGGTCTGATTTTGAAGCTGGATTTAAATAATCCATGTGTTCTTGACACTTATTTACCATCTCCAACAGTAAGTCTGTTATTGCCTTTTTATATGATGAACAACATCTTTATGTGTCTGTGGGCCGGAAAAACAATATGCAAGGGGCGCGTGGCGGAACACGTGCAGACCCTCAGAAAAGTGACCAACTGAGTACCTCCAACGTCATAGTATGAACTAGTAGCTTATTTCAATTAACAAAAACTCACCAATTAGCAAGGGCAAGATACTTATTTAGCAAATTTAGTTTACCGGCATCTTGTCAAGCAACATAAAACAGCCATAGCTAGGCCGAAGATGTTCGCAGGTAAGCGCTGTACAGGCCAGATTCGATCTGGAGTAAAGTGAAGGTAGGTATAAACCAGAGCGATCAATCGGATAACTCTTCTGGCATGATTATTCGCCTACATCCCCGTGCTGAGTTCTAAACAATTTCCCGGTCATGAAAATAAGCGTTGTGATTGCACGATCGGTGTTTCCATAAACGGTAGATTGCAGGGGCTTGTCCTGCACCGAGACATTCGTGACATTGTCTGCTTGGATTCCTAGTTCAGTTGTCGTTATAGTATAGGGTGCTTTCACTGACGTAATTTCGTCCACCATTTTGTTGTTGTGAGCTGTCTGGCGTGTGCCAAACTCGAGCATTCCAAGGGTTTACATGCCCCCTCAAATGCGTAGAGCACTGCTGACATCATCTCAACCGGTTACGATGTAATCCTTCAATGTAGTAGAATTTGTTCGAAAAAACAAACTAACAACAAAATGGCGGATTGACGTCATATGCAAACAACCTATATATTGTGAAACGTATTTCGTAAATTAGATTTCTGACGATATATGGCGATGATGGTGCCCATTCTATGATTTCTTGTGCAACTGTAAATTAATTTTTTTAAGTTCAACATCACAGGATTCAACTTTTCATACTGCTACAGCAAATTTGACCAATCACGGGTATTTTAGGCGACCTACCAGACTTCGTGATACCTATCGAATTCAGGTAAAATATATGAGACTGAGGTAAACAACCAGATCTTGAGCGTTTAAGCATAACCAGTCGTATGTTAATCTAGCTTTTCGTTTACTGTTTCGTCACAAAGTAAACAAATCCATTTCTTTTTAATGTTTGGTTCGTGAAGTAAACGTGGATTGTAACGGATGATAAAAAGCTGTATAATTATTCGTTTCACGGTGGAAAAAGCGCTTATAGCCAAAACAACGCGGAAAAAAATATTCTCAACTTAGCGGTTCAACCCGGTTCGAACCGGTTCAAACCGGTTCGAACCGTTATTTCTTGCTCCCGGAACCGAACCGGAACTGAACCGAAAGCCGTGAACCCGAACCCGAACCGAACCGATATAAATTTCTGGTTCGACACTCTAGCCGGCACACCCCAGATACGCCAGCCCACTCTTGAGGCGATTCTAAATTTGTTGACACTTTCACAGCCCTGCGCACGATCTCCGCAGCCCAGCACGTGCGTTTGTGTCACTTAGGAAGGCGAGCAAAGCACGCGCCATACGCACAAACACTCAAAATGGTACCGACCAGACTTTCTGGCGTCTCAGCTAGTCTCAACCAACGGTACTCTAAACGGTTGTTTATATCTTTACCATAGGACGCGCTTTACAGCGCTGTCACAGCTACCAGTGCGCGCGCGTTCCATGCACGGGGGCTCATTCCGCTCTCGTGAGGCTGAGCACAGCCGCTACATCACCCTCTCCCGAGCGCGGGAGAGGGTGAGCTAGCGGCCGTGCTCAGCCTCACGAGAGCGGAGTGAGCCCTCGTGCATGGAACGCGCGCGCACCGGTAGCTGTGACAGCGCTGTAAAGCGCGTCCTATAGTAAAGATATAAACAACAGTTTAGAGTGCGTTGAATGACTGCCTTCATAGCTCTGTGGTTAGCGCGTCTGCCTGCTGATCAAAGGGTCAACGGTTCGAATCCCAGCCGGCGCCGGTCTTTTTTATTTATTTATCGACCCGCGGCGTAAGAGGTTAGATAGCCAGATAGATAGATAGATAGATAGATAGATACATAGATACATAGACGAAAAGTGCGTGAAGTATCCAAAGAATGCTATTCGCATTAA
>JAZHYW010029114.1:0-16006 GCA_037355805.1 Ixodes ricinus | reverse complement strand
TATTTTTCGCATCAACGATATTATCTTTGAGCGAAGCGACCTGGGAAACTGGGTTTAGCCGTTCCGAGATTGTGGGTGGATTTCGATCATTTCTAAAGAAAATACAACAAAACAAAGAGAGGAAGAATCGCATCAAGTCAATTGAAAGTTAATATGATCGGCAGCAATAATAAAAAAAATAACGAAATAAAAAATAAGGTTTTTGATGAAGTGGGTTCTAAAATATCGGTAAATCTCATTTTGACGATATTTCAGATTTTATATAAAAATAGTCCGTGAAAATAAAATAAACTAAACTTATGCCCGTCGATAGCCGATGTATGGGACTACACCCGCATAGTATTTTCTAAGCGACAAATGTAATAACTCATCAGTTACAAGGCTCTCAATATGCCACCAGATTGTCAAAAAGACGACGTTAAACATTTTTGACCTCAGTAAAAAAATAAAATGCAAAAGTATTTTTCAATTAAAAGTTGTCGGCATAACATACAAGCACACAAAGATTACTGTGAGTTTTGTATGCTTTCCATATTCATACCAGCGTACAGAAGTGGGCAGAAAAATCGCGGAGTGAAAAACAGATTTTTACCTGCTCCACTAATGATTTTTTGTGAAGCGAAAACGTTTTTATACAAATTTGAAAAGCGGGTTTGTTCTTCCTACAGAAATGGGGCAAATAGCATATACATTTTAAAAAAAATCGAAAGACCCACATCGACAAGCGTGTTCGATTTCAAATGAAACCACCCAATTGTGTTTGGGACGAAATACATTTGGAGAATAGAGAAAGAGGGAGAGAGATTGATAGAGACAATGACACATATTGGAAAGATGCACAGGTTATCTCCGAGGTTGGCAGGATGGCTACTTCACGCTCGTGGTAGAGGCGTAAGAAGGTACGTATTAAATCAATAGTGAACATCTAAAAAAAGCAGCGGCAAAAAAAAAGTTAGCAATTGTTTCATTTTTTTGCCACATGTTTTTTCTTTAAGACGTTCACCTTAAACCAACTAGCGCAGCACATCACATTGTTGAAATCAGTAAGGGTTTGGGACTCGCCATACCCTGCGCTTCACATGCTTTCAGTGACGAGTACAAGTCGTCTCAGCTTCTTTTGCAGGAGTTGTGGTGACGTCGCAAAGACGCCGAGTTCTGATTGGCTTTGATTGGAAGGATAGTGGGTAGACCTCAAAGCAAGCTGCATTGAGGTCTACCCACTATCCTTCCACTCAGAGCCAATCAGAGCTCGGCGTCTTTATGACGTCACCACAAACTCCTGCAAAAGAAGCAGACGAACTTGCGCTCCGCATATGCTCTATATAGGGGGAGTAGATGGCTACATCGGCATCGTGGCCAGCGTCTCCCATCATTTTCTCCACACACAGAAGAAAGGAAATAGAAAGAAGGGGGAGCAGGAACAAAGCAAACCGAAAGAAGACAAGAACACTTGTTGCGCGCTAGTAATTCGACAGTGTGGAGAGAATATAAGGCGTCCCTCCTATCGCGACGTCGACGACATGCTTCGTGCTTTCGTGCCGGGTCGGTGGCCCCGTTTGGCGGCGGGGGATTCCCGCCCAGTCTTTACAGGAGGGGGCAATTAGATGAGCAAGAGTTCCGGCGCTCCGCATGCAGCAGCGTCGCATCCTTGACCCTGGTCAATGACACGGGGAGAGTGCCTGTTACCAGGACTGGTTCTCACGTACACCGCGCTTTACTATATAATACGAGGGAAACACTGAGGTAAAGCGATGATTATGGCGCAGCTGACACCGGCAGTTCGCGGAATCGTCGTCGCCATTTTATATAAACATCAGATTCGGTGTTATGTAGTTCTTCTCGGAGTTTCTAACCATCGGAAAAACGTGATACGCGACGCTTAATGACTCTAGGTATTCGCTTGGCTGGTAACATCACTAAGCCTGCGATTGTACGTGCTTTCACACGCGAGCATAACAGGTTCTGTGCTGAGATATCAAAGGCATCGGCACGAGAGCTCGATAAAATGAAATAAATGGAGCTCTTGTTTATCCTAAAATGTCGCCTTATCCATTATCATCTAGGGGAAAACATCTTACTGAAATTATTTGCCAATTATAATAATACAAAAATAATCTGCACACGTAATCGTATCTCGACGTAAAGGGCCAGATATATATTGACGCCGAAATTGCCGATCTCGGCAGACCTAGGGTGCCCTCATGCGCGCTTTGCTTAGGGTGATGACATCAGGCCATTTTGTTCGCTTATTTTTATTTTTCGTTCGTAAGCGCAAAGGGCGTGTTGACTTAATGATGAAATAGCAAAAACAATAAAAATGATTCCACAACTTCAAGTTTAGCTTTTTGATAATTTCGACGAGCGGTTGTGTATCGCTATTGCTGGATGCACGTTCAAGACCCAAGGCGCAGTTCTACTGCACTATCTAATCTTTTTTTATCTCCGATGTGAGTCAGTGTTACCATACGCTGAGACAACCATGCACACGCAGCATTTGACTGTTTTTGCTCGATACGTTTCAAGCGCCTACAGAAACTCTTCGCAAGGCTTTACCTTCGTCTTTGAGAACACACAAAAAAAAGTAATGCGAGAGAAGACTAGCAAGCGAACAAACACTCTTCTCCAGGCATACAAAACCTTCTGTTTACGGTCAATATAGTGTACACGTTCTCGTGAGAACACGCTATTTCAAGCTGCTGTCGTAGACAGACGTCGCATCACACGTGATGCAGACCGCCAGCTCAATTTCACATTGAAAGCGAACACTGCTTCCTATATATTGAAGTTACGAAAATCCGTCGCTAAAAAATAAAAAAAAATACCACTTAGGCACATTGGGCAAGATCATTGAAAACACTACAGGTATACTGCTCCACCGGGCGCCAAGGTATTAGAATTGCTTCGTTCTTCTGAAAAACACGGCGTGCACATACTGCGCGTGTCCAGTTTCATCCCCAAGGTTCCTTGTGCCACTGATGCTGATGCACTGCTTGGTCACTACCCTGAACAAAGGCACATGCAGGCCTCCCATCGACTACCGCGAGAACGGTCTACAACAGGCTGTTAGGAGTTAGGGTTCTTTTATGTTCCATTCACGGCGAAGCTACGTCAAGTCTATCTCGTTTCAGCTCGGCAGAACTGTAATAATGGACGTGCTATTCGAGTTCCCAGCACATGTATTCAAGACGGCTCTCACCAGGGCCAGCCCTACACCATCAAGCGCCCTGGGCAAACTCCGGCCGTGGCGCCCCCCCCCCTTTCCCCCCCCCCTTTTTTTATACGCCCCTATTAATTAGGTACGACATCATATCGTTAGTAAACATTTGAGTAGTGGCCCAACACGAGCGTTTTGTGATACGAGAACCGCATTCGAAATACGAACGGCAATAAGCAGGGCATCTTGTCGCCGCCATGTCTCTGCACTTGCGGGCAAGCCCTTGCAATTGCAAGCCTGTTAAGACGACGTTCACGCGCTCGCTTCGCCTGCTGGTGCCCATGGGACACCATTTAGGGCACTAAGCTTGCAATTGTATATAGTGTCGTGTCGGGCGCCGTGTTGAAATAAATAAAAAACTAAAACTAAATTTAAAAGCGGACTTGGTGGCGCCCCCCTTTTGATGGCACCCTTGGCGACTGCTTGGGTCGCTCACCCTTAGGGTTGGCCCTGGCCCTCACCCTGGTGGTTCCCCGAAATTTCCGATGTGAAGGCCTTCAGTGGACCGCGCCTGATTTCTCCACCACGGAACCACGTTTCGATTGAGAAGGGATAATTAATGCGAGGTTCTTTCTGCAAAGCCTTACTACAAGCACTGTTCCGCGTAACCTAAGCTTGAACAAAGCTTACAAGCGCGTTATAGGTTCGTTTAAGAAAACCAGAAGTCGGCAACTTTTTTTAGGGCCATTAACCTTTCTGGCACTCAACCAACGGGTGAAATGGTCAATAATAAAATATAATTCAAATAACCATCTATCTTTAAAGGCTTCATTGACAACCGTTTGGCACAATATATTTATTAGGAAACATTCAAGCCAGTGTTTCCCATTCCATCGCGATGAGAACCACTAGATTCAGTGGAAGTCGCAAAGCGGATCGGAAACATGAAAAACAAAAATGCTGACTCTGCTTTTGTTGTTGTTATGGCATCAATGAAAGCAAAGTACAGGTTTCAGTTCCATGCCGAGCCGGAACTGAGAGTTGCGGCGTTCGAAGTTCGAACTCCGCCCTCGTTTTCAGAATCTGTGCTTTAGCAAACAAGCCCACTTTAGTTCCTAGAAAGAGTAATTTCTTGTGACTCGCTTTGACTATATTTATTACCAGTCAGAGTGAAGTTTCAGGGGTCAATATTGAGTATGTGTTGAAATCGCATACCCCGTGGCATCGCGAAAAGCCGGAGGGGAGGGAAGGGGGACGGGCAGGGGAGGTCACAAAGCGATATTTTAAATTTTTGATGGGTCTCAGGGTAGCACTGTTTGGGAAGCAGTAACTGAAATAAAAGCTTTACTAATATTTTATGACTAGGTATATGCCACTGAAGCTACACAGCCTATACGTGCATGATATCGATTTTCAGGAAATACTCCCATATTATTTTCGTGGATGAAGCTTTTGTCTGAGAATGCGAACTGTAAGTTAGAAAGTGTACGTTTGTTTTAGTGTCCCTTCCACGTTACGCGATTGAAGTGAATTTTCGATTCGCGAGACAACCGAAGGCATGAATATATAACCCTGCCTCCTCTAAAAAAAAAAAAAAAAGTTATTTTTTAACGATATATTTCGAGCGTCCCTTACGCCCCCCCCCCCCCACACACACACACACACTTCAAAAATAAAAATAAAGATGATAAATCGTCTTGCTGCTGCTCTGACCCCTCTAGAAGCCAACGCGTCGTCTCTCTCATCCTCACGCGTTCGTAGTGTTTCTTTTCTGGCATGCGTGACTTTTAGTATTTAAAAAGAAGTACCCGTTTTCAACGCAAAAACCACGGTAAGAAAAAGTACTTTTCTCGCAGCACTACTAATTTTCCCCTTTAGGCGGTGAATTAAGACACGAGATAACAGAAAGAATAGAACATAGAGAGCAGGGGTTTCCCCAGGAATTGAAATTAGGGGGGGGGGGTGGGGGGTCTAGATTTTTCGGGGGGGGGGGGGGGGGAGGCGGGGGGTGTGTTAGGGTGGGGCCATTGAGAATAGGGGAGCTGTTGCTAATTAAGGGGGGTGCCTTCAGAAAAACAAAGGGGGGGGGAGGGGTGTAGGGAAATCCCTCATAGAGAAGACAAGACTAATGCGAGTGTGTTTCGTCCTCTCTGTCTTTTTCTTCCTGCTATCTAGTATACTTTACCAACACGCCAGTTAGGAATATAATTTAAGAAACTCGTATGTGCGTTTTATGATCCATATTTTCCTTATTTATAAAAGCGCACTAACGCGAAAAAAATGTACTGCAACAGCCCGTTATGCTTTTTCGCACTATCTTCCACATTTTGGAAAAGCTTCGGTTCACACGAAGGTCAGATTGTGAAGTTTGAATCCCATTCTTTGAACGCTGACAAATCAAAGAAACAACGGAACTTGTCGAGATAGCAGAGGTGACATCGGTATTGTGCGTTACAAGTTACAATGAAATTACTTGTAACTGATTGTTTTTTGGAGTAATTTGGTAATCATTTGTATGTATTTATTAGGAAGTAATCAGAAGAGTAATTTTAATACTTTTGGAAATACTAAATTTACTCATGTAACCGTTATTATTTCCCCTCCCTTTTTTAATCTCGCCATCTGTATGTACGAGTTTCTTATCAAGGAATCCTCGAACCAAGTCTCTTACAGGAAAATCACTTATCAAAAATGGTGGATTAAGAAGATACGCATTATGATATATTTATATTATAATATAATTCGGTGATTCTGATTCAATAATGGACAGTACGAAAGACCCATTTTTTAAAATAGCAGAAAATCAGTTGTTTTAAAAATCTGAAGTAGGGAAAAGTAACAATTACTTCTACAAAGTAACGGCAAATTACTTTTCTTCTCAAGTAATCAACTAACCTAATTGAATACTTCTTTAACCAAAGGTAATTGAAATTGTGATTGATTACTTTTTTCAAGTAAGGTGTACAGTACCGCAGCTGATGTTATCTGACGTGTTGCATGTTTCAAACGCAAAAAAAATTTTTGTGTGTGTGTGTGTTTTGACAGTCAAACGTTTTAACAGCTACCTCAAGCATCGCAAAAACTACGCTGTTTGTTTTATTTTCAGAACTTAGGTCCATTGTGGATCGCTTGAACCAGCACAGCCTGCATAGTTCGTATTTTGTCCACTTTTTGAAATTCAGCACAAATTTTTTTTAAATGGGAAAAGAAAGGAAGAGAGAGAAAGAAAAAAAGAAGGCGGTGAAAGAAAGCTACTAGAGGTGGCTTAGTGGCGGCATCTTCTGAAGAAATAGCAACATTTGCATGCCTCAGTTGCCGCATTCCACAACAGATGGCGTTTTCCATACAAATAGAAAAATGTACAAAACAGTTGGCTTCCCAAATTAAGACTGGCGACTTGTGGCTAATATTCACGAAAGACGGCCTAGATGTATGCCGTATACTATCCTGATCAGTGGTAACAAAATTTCTAAACTATTCGACATTTCTTATATTGTTTGTGGTATCTTGTGTACTAAGTGCTAAGAGATTCTATGGGAATATACGTAGATGTTGCAGTAATTGACCCCGTAAGTGATGACGTCACAACATGGCGTTTGGGTCCAAACAAACCGTTGCTAGGGACGTTGCTATGGACTAATGCATGGAGACTCCACATGAGGCTAGATTTTTGCTTACAAGTACGTAAATAATTTTTTGTAAGCAACCTAACTTCTTGATATCTAATTATGAAGATGTTCTTGTCGTCTCAGTGTCATATTGCAACGATGAAAGCCATTTCTGAAGTCTTACACTCCGCTTTGCTTTGGTAGCAGACGACACGATAGATTTGCTGGCCTCTGTTGCAGCGGGCGTCTTCATTGAAATGTGTCGGTAAACAAGCGACAAAAACAAGTGGATTGCCGTGGCCGTAGAGGCCTCCGCAATGTGCGTTCTTTTTTTCCTGTGAACAACCCAGCTTAGTTACGAGGGGTGAAAATGCAGTAAAATCAAACCACGTCACGCAGATCAGTTACGACGACGACCTGAAGTGCATTACCGGCGTAGTAGGCCACCACGAGAAACAAATCGTACGCCGTCGAGGTAAGTCGTTTGTTATTAATATTTTATTATTGTGGTTGTCAGGTTATTAAAGAATTGCATGTCTATCGCGATTTCGCAGTATTTTGCTTTTTTCCACCCCTTGGTATACATCAAATTCCGTGGATGTGCTCTTTTGATGAAGATCTTCATCGAACCCGCGATGCGAGTACAGTTTGTAATAGACTCACCTTTAGTTTTTTATCCAGTTCTTTCGCGCTTTGGGGTCTTGCGGAAATCTGAAGAAACTGCAAGAATCTCTCTCCACGCGATGGTTACAACCAGGTATACGAAGCACCCTCGCATAGCGCGAGTCCGCAAAGAAAATTTGGGATCTCAACCGTTCGCCTGAAGTGCTTTTCTCGCGGGTGCAATGCGATCTTTTAGCAGACTATCATCTCGATCGACGCCCGGACTTTCGATAAACCATATTTTGCATCGCACCACACTATGAAATCTTAAGAGTGTATGAAACTCATTATATTTCAAACAAATGCGATGTCAGAATATCGTCTTTATTCACACGATGCAAACGACGGCCCCACTTGGACGGCCGGCGTGCGGCAGACGGCATACTTCTTGCATTCGTCGTCTGCTGCAGGCATCTTGAGGACCGGAAGTTGCAGTCGTAAATATTTCAGAAACGAGCGATTACCGGCACACTTCTGTCGAAACATTTATGACATTCAAGCTTTCTATATCTGTCATTTTTAGAAGTTTAATTCCTACTCCTGATTTTTGAATGGTCAAGTTTTCGTAGCGAAACCGAGCCACATGTATTCGTCCATAACAACGACCCTAGCAACGGTTTGTTTGGACCCATGACGTCACACTTACGGAGTCAATTGTCTCGAAAAAACCAGTGAAGGTGGGCAGGGTGAGTGTCTAGTTTGCTGTAGCAGCAATCTGACACGAGCGAAACATTCATGCTTCAACAGCACAAATAGCTTTTGGAGCAGCCGCTTTATAAACGCATGGTAATAATGACGGACATGGGATGAACGGGTGTGAATTGTTATTTTAAGTATGGAATCTATGGTAAAGCTAAATCCTATTTTACTCATAAAATGTAAGAACACTAATGGTTACCAATTTTGATATTTTGTTCAATTGCTGAAGGTTGCAATAAAACTTCTAATTTATTAAGATAAAAATTATTATTTTGTCCTTGAATTATTCAAATTAGTAGAATTTTACGTATAGAGTTTTAGGGTAATAAAAAAAGAAGTCATAAGGGCAATAACCATGTCTTATTAAAAAAAAAAAATCTGACTGGGCTCGGTAAAATTATTCTCAAACTTTCATTCTGTTGCTGAACTTAATTTAGTTTTTATATAAACATTATTGACAGTGCCTCTCAAACAGTTGGATGCCTATATAGACATGAAAGGCATTGGTAGGAACCAAACGAGCGACTTCCCATAGAAATTAAGTCAATGATGGATAAGGCAGCCTAGTCATGCCCAATCGAGATAATTAATAACTGCTTTTACTTTACTAACGATTCCTTAAATCTTGACTTAAAAAAATAAATCACGAACATAATGCGCTTAGGTTGACAGAATATCGCCGTCCATTATATAGACAGGGTTCTTGATTTTAACTTGAACATATTGTTTTTTTAAATAGGGGTTGAGGCTTAGACGTGTTCTGTCTTCACCACGTATTTATCAGTTTCGGCGGAAATTAGATGAGCGAATAATCGCCATGCTAGATTGACTAAATAACTAGAATATTTTAATTCACTTTTTTATTATTGGTTATAAGGGTCACTCTTTTAAGCGTCATTGTGAACAAAACTTTCGACGCTCTTTTAAAATATTTTTTTTATATCAAGCAAAAAAAAAATTTCGAAAGTTGAATGATTATTATGTAAACGACCTTTACCTTTTCGCAAATTATTTTAATTGGTATGACCTTGAATAGTAATTACCGACAATACTGCGATTGCAACATGACCATTAAAACCTATAATTAAGAAGCCAATTTAAAGATTCTAGTTAATTAGTCAATTCACAGCGACGATTATCCCCTCATCTAATCTACTGCACATAGAAAGCTCGAACTTTCACCGAATGTGCATTTAGGAGGTGGATTTTACCTGGCAAATTTTCAAGAATTAACTACCTCCCTGTTAAAAATTAAACCAACAAATTTGCTGCAGGGTCAACGGCGAACGTGTTCGTATAGGGGGCATTCACTGGACGCCATATTTGAGGTCAATGTTAAAAGCGCATGCTCAGAACGAGCCTACATTAATAGCCTGCTAAGACCGGCAATCTTGATCAACGTCGTGACTTGTGGCGCCATCTCCAGGTGGGCGCAGCGAGCAGATGACGCACTCTGTTGATCTGCTCGCTGCGCCCGACGGGAGATGGCGCAGCGAGTTTTGTATGTGTGGTATATGTGCTGTCAGCTGTGCATGTGCTAGCGACGAGTTTTCCGGCTCGTTACAAACACAGTGTAACTATATGTGAGTGATGAAGCTGTAAGTTTACACGTTGATTAAGTGCAATTAACTTTCGGCGCAACGTTGGCGGAACTTCTACACATTCCGGGTGAATCTGGCAGGATGTGGGAGTTTAAGCAACTCGACGCAGCTTGGGGGAATAGCTCAGCAATATCACATCACTGCTGTTGGTGTGGTTTCGCTTACTTTCGCGCGCCGCGTTTTGAGTTCTTACGCCGGGTGTTGTCGATTTCACGTGCGGGAGGCGTCCCATGTGAAGAAGAGACACCGCTAAATTCCAATAATATGCGAGTGAAATGAACGCCGATTTCAAAGACAAAATTCCAGAATATTTTTCCGAAATATTCATAATATCAGCGGCAAGGGTTTCGGTCGTCGGTCTCTGTTTTTGACGCAGTTCAATGTAATAAAATGGCAGTCATATGCTAATAAATGAAATCTTGATTTCCCTGTTTTTAGCATGAACAACACTCGCGGCCCAAAAATCTGCAAATAAATGAGGTGCTGGACACAAACGCGAGCAGAATGGCAGTTATCACAGGCAATCGTCTGCATAGTTAGTTGAACATATCCGATCGCGCATTTTCGAAAAGGAAGCGTTCCCATGATCGCGAACTATATTAATATCCACGGGTGAGCATTCAGAAAATACCGAGAAAAACAACAATTTTACGTGTTTCCAATTCGTAAACATAAAAAGAAAATCGAGCAAACCTTGTCATTACCAATCTTGCGTTAAAATGCGAGTTAAGACACTCTTGGAGTAACGCACTATTCAAGTGTGCCTGAAGAAATCTAAGCACATCGGCCGAAGTACCTATTTGACCGTCAATAAAGTAATTTCTCTCTTTCTCCAGTATCCTTCATCGGACGCGATGTACTTTTTATTTCTACGTAAGACAGAAACACTTCATAATCAAATCGAGATGTCCCGTTCTCGGGTGCCCAATTAATAAAATTTATACCTTTAAAATAAAGATTACTGCATAACTGTAAAAAAAAAAAAAAAGACGCGACAATATTTGTTTATTTTGAGACCAAAGCACTTGACATTCCGTCGTTACTGGACTCGAACGTGACTTGCAGTATTTTTTTACTCTCTGCGTCTACTTTCACGCACAACACTCGGAGAGCCAATCACTGCAACTTACGGGGGCAGCTCAGCGAATGACGATGCCGAAACATATGTTTAGACCAAAAAACGCAGTCTGAGTTGTGACATTAAGCGATGCAAAACGTCACGCTTGCATTGCTTAATGTCACAACTCAGACAACGTTTATTGGTATAAACATATGTTTCAGCATCGTCATTCGCTGAGCTGCCTCCGTAAGTTGCGGTAATTGACTCTTAGAGTGTTGTGCGTGAATTTAAACGCACAGACCTCCTTTAGAGTGCATAAGGATTTATGTTAAAGCCCCTATTGTTACTGAGAGTTCAAGAGACGCAGGTCGTGGCAAGGGAGGGGCGTTTTATTATCGCTTCTCAGGCAATCTCGTTCTGGCATCAGCTTCCATTCTTTGGAAGCCAAAAAATGAATTATGAAGCACGATAATAATAGTCCACACCCTGCCTCTCTTTAAAGCTGTCGGTGAGACAAACACAAACGCGAAGCTTCGTGTTTGTGTCCCAACGCTGCAAAAGTTCTAGGAGATGCTTCTAGGGCGCGTGAGCACAGTGCAAAAGCTCCAAACGCACGTTAAGCCTCCCTACAACGTTGGAAATGTGTGTTAGGAGGGGTCTCGTCGATTCCGTTGAGCGTACTTTCCCCGCGGCACGGGTGCGCCACAGGAAAGTAACAACCGCGGAGGAGACGGCGCGGGTGTCGGTTTTCCGCAACGCAACCGCGTGAAGAGAAAAACATTTTTTTAAACGATTTTTACGTGCTTTAGATTACTGCTGCTGTTAGTGAATTTTCCATGTCCCATCGAGATGTACAGTTATTGAAGCTCTAGTGTCTGAAAGCCGGAGAAACGCGGGGCGTTACTTACTATGTCCAGGCTTCTTGATTTGTTATCATTTTTTAGCGTTCTTATCGGCTAATACCCCAAACCCCAACCTTGGGGTAGTAAAAAAACTATTACCTCTCTTATAATCATAAAAATAAAGTCAATCGGCCGAAAAAACAAACAAAAAAACTTGGATGCTAGTTGCGGCCGCAACCGCGGGCAGTTGCTTAAGGGCCTGGTCCTATACAGAGCGACAAGCACCGATTGCTTGACCGCCGCGACAAAACAAAATAAATTTTTCGGCGACCCAAGCAATCCTGAGCCGCAATGTTTGTGAAAAAAAAAACGCGTCGTTTTCTAGCCAGTTCGTGACGCTCAAGAGTCAGGAGATACAAGAGATCGATAACAAGAGGTGTTTCACCCTTTTTCAAGCAGTGTTTTTTGTTTGTAACTGTTGGAGGAGGAAGCTACAAGAGCATTTCTACTCGAGTAAAACTTCATGCGCGAATTCCCTCAAAAAGCGAAGTGCGCCCATGCTTCTTTTGCTTCCGACTTGTCTTGCAAAGTTGACCCCGAGTAAAGTCTATTTCAATATTTACAAAGCCGCTGCCCAGAACACGAGTATTTCTGCCACTGAGAAGCGACCAAGGGTCGCGCCGTGTGCGCACGGACACTCAGAAAGGCACCGGTGATTAGACAGAAACCCATTTATTTGTGCGGGCGAGCCACTGAACACTAATCAAAAGCCGATTTCTGACCGGTGCCTCTTTCAGCGCTTGTTGGTAAGGCACGTGCTTTGGTAGGTGTTCAGAAACAGCCAACACACTTGTCGAACCGTGCAGATACCACGCTAAATAGCGAATATGTAAAAAAAAAAAAAATATTAATGCTTGAAGATTAAAAAGGACTGCAAGCATGCGTCCTGGTCTCTGCCATGTCTTTGCTCGAGTGGGCAACCACATGAGATTGGTAAGCTCGCCGAGGTTGTGTTCCGATGCAAGCTTTCCGTCACCACACAGAGCACTGGTCAGGATAGCATTCCTCTAAATGCGCATTGATGATTTCATTCCAACTTCCAGATCAGCGTGCTGAAATTACACCCCGCCAGACGCGACCTTTCCGCTTTGGTAGTCGGGTACAGCACGCATCGAAGCAATAAACGCATGCAACGGAAGAGACGTGTGACGTCACAGTCTCTCTATCTCTTCCTGATATTTTCAGGAGCCTTTACAATTTTGTTCGCTTCAACCTGGTACGCGGCTGTGTGTTTGTGAACTATCAAAGTAAGAAATATTCGCTTATAACTTATAAAAAAGAAAGAAAAAAAAAACTAGCAGCTTATGAGCTGCCCCCCCCCCCCCGGCCATACATGCACGCGCGCACACACAAACATACAGACGCACACAGAACTAAACATAAAAATCAGATATATATTAAAGCTTTTATTAAATATATCTGAAGGAAACCAACTGCGACATCATCAAAAGTTGCGTTAAATATAAAGTTCGCGCGCTGTCCGGCTCGATAGCTTGCGACCCGGTGGCGGCACCTCTTGACCAGAATAGAAACGTTGAAATGGCTTCAGCGGTCCCAGGCAGATGGCGACTCCAGCGCAGGCGGTGTTTAGTTGGTTTGGTTTATTTATTTATTAATACTGCAATCCCTTGATCGGATTTTCTCAGGCGGGTACAATAATAATAAAAAAATATATTATGGCAAAAAGAACAAACATGAAAACAAATTATAGTACACTTGAACAAATACGGTACCAAAGGAGCTAACTTAAATTAGACGCGAATAATGACAATGAGGGCTGCATAACAACTCCATCAGTGAGGTCATTCCACTCAGTTATTGTTCGTGGAAAAAAGGAATACTCGAAGCAATTATTACGCAATTGAAGAGGAGTTATTGTTAGAGCATGCCTTTGTCGAGTAGCATATCCTGATGAGAAAGTGATGAATTCGGACAGGTCTACCTTATAACGGCCAGTAATTAACTGGTACAAAACTTTTAGTCGAGAATGTCGATTTATTTCAGATAAGCACAGTATATTAGCCCTGGTTAAAAGTTCGGTTAGGGAGTACGCCCAAAGTTATTATAAATAAAGCGAGCGGTCTTTTTTCGTACCCGATGAAGTTTACTAATGTTAATCTTTTTGAAAAGATCCCAAATGATTGCACATAATCTATTGTTGACAGGACTATAGTTCTATGTGTGAGAAGACGTGAGGAAGGGAGAGAAAGTTTTAACGTTCTTCTAAGAAAGAATAACTT
Organism: Ixodes ricinus; assembly: GCA_037355805.1. Taxonomy (NCBI): domain Eukaryota; kingdom Metazoa; phylum Arthropoda; class Arachnida; order Ixodida; family Ixodidae; genus Ixodes; species Ixodes ricinus. Next base: position 2,079 of record JAZHYW010029114.1, on the reverse strand, counting down.
CCGCAGAGCATTGGATGTTACGTAATCGATTTGCTTTGTCCAAGTAAGATTATGAGTAATCCAAAGTTCAAGGGATTTATATTCTGTGACTTCTGATAGTGTGGTATTATTAATATTGTAGATGAACTCTAAAGGGTGTTTTATTATTAGTAACCCTCGTAAAAACCGTTTTATCATAGTTAATGGTCATTTGCCAATCCGTGCATCATGTCGCGATATTTTGAAATGCTTTGTTTAATAAAAGTTGATCCGAAGCACTATCTACTTCTGAGTTATTATTCAGTCATCAGCATACAACCTGATTTCCACAGGAACTTCTCGTGTGATGTCATTAATAAACAGCAATGAAGGGAGATGGCCCAGCAGCACAGACTTCTGGGGAACGCCAGAGTCCACAGAAAGTCGGCCAGAATAATGTTCACCAAAAATTATGTGCTGTCGACGGTTTTGAGAGAAATGCTGAGGTCCATTTTACTAACTGTGTGTTCTTATATATTTTGTATAATTTGTTTATTATTTTCTTATGGGAAACCTTATCGAATGCCTTCGAGAAATCCATCAAAATATCATCCATTTTTTTCTGTTGTTAACTGCCGAGGAAAAATTGCGAATAGTTTCAATCAATTGAATACAACTCGAAAAATCTTTTCTGAAGCCAGGCTGATGATTGGACAAAATATTATGCTCATCCAAGAATGCTGATAAATGAGTATATATTATATGTTCAAGAAGTTTACATGCAGTTGAAGTCAATGAAATTGGACGGTAGTTCCTTATGCATTGTATGTTCCCGTTCTTATGAATTGGTTTCGCTCTGGCAGTTCTCTAGTCGTCTCAAACCTGACCCTCGTACAATGATTTTGAAAAGAAAAGAAGCAGATATTTTGAAACCCATTCAGCGTACCTTGATACAAATGCATTGTAAATATTGTCAGGCCCAGAAGACTTTTTAACATCAATTTTCAATAGCATATTCAATATACACGAACTCATCTCTGTTACGTCACGGCGCGGTGGTGGCGCGTCAGTCGCACTTCCGGTCTGGGGCTGTGGGCGGAAGGCCCCATGTGAGGCGTGTATTCCTGCGTTGTTTTGAAAGGAACCTGACGAAAACATGCCTTTTCGTCAAACCGCCGCTACTGGGGCTGTGCCAAAAGAGTCGAGAAAGGCTTGAAGATCAGTTTTCATGTTCTCGGTTCGTCCAAAAATATGGATATGTGGTAAACCAGCCGCCGCCGGACCACAATTGCTTGGGCGGGAAGCACTTTGGGTTGAATTCACGGATACTTGTGGTCATCAGATTTATTTTTTTTTTGTTTCAACATGAACGCCGGAAAACCCTCAAGTTGTACGGCCCACCTGCGGACTACGTTCAGTGCGTCTTGAAGTTCGAACGGCCGTCTGATCGTTCGAACTGTCGTCTGCTCTTTCAAACGCTTCTGCTTGTCGTCTGCTCTTTTAGACGACACCGGCCCGTAGACCAAATGTTGTCCCGGTACTTGCGTTAAGAAGTAAGTGCAGGCCTCAAAAGACTTAAGTTTGAAGGTTGGTAAGCAGGCTCGACGTAAACAGTAGATACAATGAGATGTTGATTATTGTTACCAGCGGCCATCACCAACTTGTTATGCCTGATTCACTTCGTCCGATTATGCTTGCGATTTTCAGTATCGACATCGACCATCTCAGCTGCGGTTCACGCTTTTGCAGCCCGAGCGACGTCGCGACTGAAAATTGCGAGCGAAATCTCATCATGTGAATTCAGGCTTTAGCGTACATTCTGCGGCGTCCACGCGGAATGAATCGCCGCATGTCAGATTATTCACGCGAAGTTTTGCGGCGTAACGAGCTTCGTTGATTTCGCTGACGCCGCTCATGTAGTCAGACATTGTCAGGAAGACGTAAAATCAACAATTCGAAAGCGATAAAGGGCAGGGGGACTCACACCGACGCCGATAACATCGCATTTCAATGGTTTGTTTATGGGCGACGGCGAGCTTGTTGCCCACACCCCCATCGCGCATGCGCGGCGCCGGTGGCGTCCGCTAGGGGCGCTCCGGGCGCTCCGGTTTGTTTGTAAAC
>JAZHYW010029113.1:0-19348 GCA_037355805.1 Ixodes ricinus | reverse complement strand
ATCAATCAGCCCTCTCGTCCATAAACGTTGAGCCAATGCATGCAAAGGTTAACGCGATTATATACGCATTTGACCGCAGCGCCCTCTCCTGTATAGACGTTGAGCGGCTACATGCAACGTTTCATCGATGACATCCCCGGCTCTTGAGTCACTACCACATCTCAGAGCCCCTACTCATCCCGCAGTCGTGGCCGAGTGGTTAAGGCGTTGGACTAGATATCCATAGGGGTCTTTCCGCACAGGTTCGAATCCTGTCAACTGCGCAAACATTTATTTTTATTTTTTAAGAAGGCAGATGGGATGGCAATCGATGTGAGCACTGGACGCCGGACGGACGGACGGACAAGGCTAGACCCAAAGAGCCTCGCCCCTAAAAAAGTGTCCTAGCAGGCGGCATGCTCACGGAACCAGCTGTGGATTTGAGTCTAACTAGTGAGTGCTCGCCCATTCGTTTTACTTTTTCAGTTCTTTCTTTTCGGAGCGTTTAAGACGTGTTTGTGTGTGCAGGCAGTGTGAAAGCGAACGTGTGTGGCTTCTTCTTGCACCAGCGCTTGGCGCATTGGATGACCCTCTAGCTTTTGCCAAGGAAGTCACGGAACCGACATTTCGCTGAGCGAGCGGACGAATTACGGCAACTCACCTAGAGGCAAACGTCCCACCCATGGCAAGGGGGGAGGGGGGTGCGAGGCACTTGGCGGGAGTATCAGAGAACATCTAGAAGGTGGTTTTAAAAGCTCAAAGGACTAAGAAGAGAAGGAGGGGACAGGACAGAGCCCATCCTTCCTTCCTTCCCCTCCTTCTCTTCTTAGTCCTTTGCGCTTTTAAAACCATCTTCTAGATATTCAACCAACTAGCCCCCCAGTTAAATCTGATGCAGTATCAGAGAACTTTATCGTAGATCGGCGGACGAGGCTTGCGTTCTGCAAATGGGGTGGCGGCTTGGCATCACCGACCTAGTTGGTGAGTTTTGCGGAACCTATGACTGCTAGTTACCTGTTAGGCGCTAGCGCTCGTATTTGCACCCCGTTTGCTTCCACCATGGGAGTTCGGATTCGAGTCCAATTTAAGTCCTCGAAAACTACTCAAATAATGCATGGCGTGCGCCTTTAGAAGTGGGGTCTGTATGGATGATGTTACTTGCGAAGAGTATAAAATATTCTTTTCGGCCAGCGCATAGACTTTTTTATACAAAATGCTGTATATGTTGAGCTAGAGTCACAGCATGAGTTCACAGAGTAACGCATTCCTTTTTTGCGTTTTGCCGACAACATGCTCGGTCTAGTGAATCATATTTTGGCTTGGTGAGCATCATTGGACGGTAGCAATCACGTGACACAAGCACCGTTAGACTCACCTTCAGCAGCGCTTCAAGCGGCTCTAATCGCCTTCATCTGGGGTCCAATAAACAACTGCACTCACGCACGCTCTGCTGCTCATCGAACACGCGTTTACCTGCCCGATTCTACGCGGTTACCAACGTCAAAAGCAAGAAGGTTTTGTACTTAGTGGTACAATGTCTGCTTGTTGCGCTTTCGGCTGCAGCAGCAGGTGGGAGGATGAAAATAGACTTTTACGCATTCCGTTTGGAAAGAACGCCAAGACGGTGGTAGAAGGTTTGGCTGGCCATAGTAAAACGGAAAGATTTCGAGCCCACTGCAACAAACAAGCTTTGTGAGGTGAGTGCCGACTACAGCTCTTTCATTCCGCGTATCGCTCATTGCCTCGCAGTCGAACAGTCTACATCTGTGTTCAGTTTCGTGCGAGTGACGCTCTTGCGGTTTGGCATTCCCCCGCCGATGCCTGGACCAAAGATGGCGGCTCCATGGTTTCGGTTTCAGTGCCACGAGGCGGTTCTAAAACGAACCTTCGGAGTTTCGTTACTCCGTGAACCTATACAGTGACTCTATGTTGCGCTCATTTACTAGCCCTCTGGGAGTATTTTATTGTGAATGTTGGGTGGCGGGTGGGGGGAATGCACATTGAGTATTGACGAAGAAAATTTAAAAAGGTGTTTTGAACAACATTCCTGATGAGACCATGAAGGGATTTCCTAAGAAATTTCTCCTGAGCTTTCCTCCTCAGTTTATAAACAAATTGAGAAATCATGTGGTCGTATTTTGCTTGAACCCAAAGTTCTCCAAGCATTCTGAGAGTCGGCAAAGACAAAGCCCGCAATAAAACTCACGCTTAGCATTTTCGCTAGCGCTAACTACCATCAAGTCTAAACTGAATGAAAGTGATTTAGTGAGCAACGAGACAAGTCATGGTGACACTCTTCGCTATCGCTTGGTCAGCCGCGCGAGGAGGCAAACCGCATGAAAGCAACGGGAGCAATGAATCGAGGCGATGAGCATTGTTTTCTAGGAATTAAGAAACCGAGCGGCGTGACAACCTACAGTAAGAAATCTCTATCACTGGCCGCTGACTCTCGACGCTCTCGCTCACTGGAGCGCTACATGCGGTTCAGCTTAATGGTATGAACGCAAGAGACACGTGCTACAAGTGAGCGCTGTGCTGCCGCTCACCTCCAAGTGCCTCTTATTTTAGGGCTACACAGCCATTTGCTTCCAAGGGCCCACGGGCCTCGTGCGCTGGCAATTTGACGCCACTTTTGAAAATTACAGAAACGCATCAAGGGGTTTTAGACAGGGTTAGCCATCCTACAAAATGGTGCTGCTTAGTTAATTCATATAAATTTCAAAATGAACAACACTCTGCATTGATAGCAGATTCACACGACGGACTGATTTGCAGACGGATTGATCATATCCGCGGCTTGTCTGGCTACCAAGTGCATCCACACAAATGAGCAGACGGAGCAGATGAATGCTAGGACAGACAGAACATGTTCGCAACACCTCAGTGTCGCGAAGCTATAATACTGAATGATCACACTGTAGCAACGTTGTCCAAGAACAAAATCGACATTGGCTACTTTGATAAAAACTTCGCGCCGCTGTCACGTGCAGAGCGAAACATAACACCTTGTTAGGCTTAGTGCGAAGCGCCACTAGCCTTGCTAACCTAAGGCAGAACGGACACACAAGCATAGTCGTGCTCGAGGAGGCTTTGGCGTAGAGGCGACGAAGTCATTGGCTTGCAAGGGGGCATTTGGAGATGCTGTGAATCACTCCGCGCTCGCGCCGTCCGTACACCACAGCCACAAGAAAGGTCTTGCTGGCTGAAAGGTTGATGGGAGATGCAAAGTGGTTGCGGTGTGTTAGACGCGTTTTGAAAGAAGCTTCTCGATGTAGATGAATACCAGTTTCTGCGCTGTATGAGCAGGTTAAAGTTCCCTATGCCAACCGCTTTGGAATGAGAAGTGAAAGAATCTTTTTGTTGCAATACTTGGCGTAAATTTTCTATAAAAATGGCACTTGCACCCTTCAGGAAGGCACAAGCATTAGATTCCAGATGCCCTCACTATCATCCCCCCTTTTACTGGGAGTTGCTATCGGTTAGCCACCTGGTAGCCTCGGGCGTTTCTAAGTTTCTAATTGAAACGAACGGTTCTTGTGTAGGTGCAAAAGCGAAAAGTATGCCACTGCCATGTTTGTCAGTTTCGTAACTCTTTATTTCCTCATGCCGAAAATTTGTCTTCAGCTTGGTTCATATGCACTCTACATTTACATGTATCTAGAAATGTTTATTCTGGGTTTTGTTGGTGTGTGTTTGTGTGTTGGTCAGTACCTTGCTGGTTGAGTTGGTAAGCAGACGGTTATGATAACGGGAATGGTAGCTGAAATACAACTGTCAGTTTTAATATAAAAACCTTTATAACGTTACTGAAAAAAGTGAGAGCATGAAGAGATATGACGTCGTGTCTTCCTGTTTCTTGTTATAATCATATCCTACTACTACGTAAGACTCAATGATGTGGTACTTGCTGATCCACCTAAACCGTTTTGACCGAGCCTAGCTTGTCCACCTGCGGCCGTCTTCAAATAGATTAGGATGAGTGTAGCTCGTCCGCGCACCCTACTTCGCACCATGGCTGTTTTTGGCGTCCCAGGACCATTCCGAGCTTAATTTGCGGTGCTGCTCACAGATTGAAGCACGCACTTTTCTTATCATACGCGTATTTAAAGGGACTCTGCCCTTCCCCCTTCCCCATTGTTTATTTTTTAAATTTTCTTCCAAATAATTTAATATGGTGTCGGAAGACTACCCAACCAACATTTTGCTAGAGTGTCACTTATATTTTTAATAAAGACTCCAACGCAAATGTTCGAAAACGAATCTTGACTGGGGAGGAAGAAGAAATATCGAGGAGGAGGAAGATGTCAAAGTCATGTGGCTGTGAAACACTCCTTTTTATTCCATTGCATTGGTAACATTTTAGAAGCCACAAAATATGAGTCTCACATTTTTTGACAATTTCTAGTATTAAGTGTGTACATTCGATTGCCCACGACTTTGATTAACTTTGGTGGTTGTGTCTAAACTATAGAAAACGGCACGTGATTAGGGACAAGAGTGTTAGCGCGACTAAAACCGCAAGTTCTAGATCGGCCGTTTTCGGGGGCGAAAGAAAACGAATTTTGAGCCGCAAATAGTGTTCTGAGTAGTTGGGCTTTTATATGTCATGTAGAAATAAAATTCTTGGCGAGCATAAAAACCCTGTCAGTATCCCTTTAGGGATGGCGACCGATTGTGGACAAACGTGCTGCCCGGTCCGCACTTGCGTTAAAAAAAAAGGTTCACGATCACAAACTAAAGAAATAAAAACATGGTTAAGGGTTTAAGTTGAAAAATGTACGACACCATTTTGCAGTTTCTTCTTTTCTCCGAGAATATATAATTGGATACGGGACACACTTTCATGACGTGTAGTCAACGTCAGCGAAAAACGTTAAGAGAGTGCAGACTCCGCTGCCAACTCACCTGCGGGTGGATTTATCACGAGGCAAGGCCTCCACGAAACGTCACCCCCAGAAATGCATTCACACGGAGGTGACGAGAGGACGACACGGAGGACAGACTGAACCTATTACCGCCCTGCGATTCCCCCAAAACGCCAGCATTACAGTGTGGTACAGTTTTTCAAGCGCAGAAGCGATGCTTGCGACTACGATCAAGCTGCTTTCATGAAAAACAATCCTCATATACCCCTGTTGCATAAAGAGCGAAACCAAACATTGTGAACGGCATAGGGAGAGGCTCGAGTAGTGTTACTTCCTACATGAAACAAATGACCCGAATATGGTACTGCTCCAGGAGGCTTCGGCGTCAAAGCATCGTAGTCCGGGGGTCGCGGAGAGGCGTTCTGAAATGCCTTTATGCACGGTTTGCTTGTGTACCAATTTCCAGCATGCTACATCCGTAAGAAAGGTCTTGGTGGTTGGAAAAAGAGGTGGACATGCAAGAAAGATTCCAGCGTGCTATGCAAGTTTGACAGGAAATTTTTGACACCGACACGGAGGAGTACCATTACCTGTTACGTGTAAGCCGGGCAAAGCTCTTGCAGCTCCTTTCACGTGTGGAACCACGAATGGCGCGAAATTAAAACAGCGAACAAACAAAACACAGTGCGGCACTATTTTTTTCGCTCATTCGAAAAACAAAAATATTGCTCTGCTATTGCTACATTACCGTAATCGCACCCATTTACCCGCCAAAAATCTGCAAGTGAAAATGTACTTTTCCCTTTCAGTCTGTGTCTCCGCAGGTGAGGCGCACATCGAAGGAAAAGCCGACATGATGGTAACGTGAAATACGGTCCACGGAACAAAATTGAGATTTTATTCATCGTGTGAATGTGATATTGTTTGACGATTATCTTGATATGACCATCTGATCATATTTAAGAAAGAAGAATTGTTCTCTCAAACAGTGTAATGCAATAACATTTCATCCAAATAATGCCTACTATTTAACAATGAAATGGCTCCAGGCTTGGTGGAAGAGAAACACTCTGTAGATCAGACATTGCGGATTACAGACGTATGCTTAATCCATCCTCAAAATGAAGACATGAGATTGTGCTGGAAGTGACAACCTTCTGTGTAATATCTGTGAAAAGTTCTTAATGACCATGGTTAAAGGAGTGGAGTTTATGCTCAAGAAGAGAATATGGTAAAAGGAAAAGTTTCTTCACGAACATTGAATGGTCCGGGTTACCTACTCAGTCAAATTTTCTGCAGCATCAACCGAGCTCAAAAACAAGACGTAACATATGCACTTCGCAGCCTTTCGGATTTCTTAGGAGATCAAATAAATTAAAAGCACAGAAAAGTAGAGAGAGGAGATTAGCAAGAAAAGTTTTGGGCTTGTGTTCTTGCACTTGATTTGTTTGTGCAGGAAGCATTACTAAAACAGCACTTCAGTCTCCGGGGAAATAAGTCATTGCTAAGCAAGGCCAGTCATTCATAGTCATAACGAGACTCTATAGATGCATATGAGGACACTACTTTCATGGACGTATTTTTTAAGTTTTACTAGACAGCTTTCTTTTTATTTATCCAACAAATTGGTAACGCTATCAGATCAACGCCAGCAACGTTTAAAGGCAGAACAGAGATTCATGCAGAGTAAACGTAATTTCGAGGAAATTGAAGTAACTTCTCCTAAATCCCAGGTTAAAAGCAGAGATTGCTGTGAACTCTAACCATTTTTTGCCGAATGTATTATTGTTTTGTTTTATTTTTGATTTTTATAGTGAACGATTCATCTCTTATGGTGCAAGGGCATAGGTAGATATCTGGAACCATTAAAACAGAAGAAGCACCTTATATGGTGTACGGTTTGTTAAACTCAGTAGATGTTCTATACGCTTTTGCAGGTAATGGTCTCGCTGAGTTTGCTCTCCTTTACCCTCACTCCGAGTGCAGTGACTCAAACCCCATTTTCACGGCCAGCGTAAAGGTGCCTTTAACCTAGGACATTTTGCAATCGGCGAATAAGGCAGCCCTTTTGGGTTGCTAGCAAGTACCACGCGTGAAGGATCGCGAACTGATTCGCTGCCGACCATAAGGTCCCTTAGCTAAAGTTACCTTTATTATTGTGTGCATTGGGCCTAAATGGAGCATAGAATATAGGAGTGGGATAGACCGAAGCAGTTGACGAGAAACATGAGCCCCTCCCGAGCACTTGTACTGTATAGTGCTGGGTAAATATTTCGTATGTGTCAGTGATGCCGTGCATGATATGGCAGACTGAACTGATAATATATAAAATGAATTGCTCATCCCTCTCTCCATTGGGCAATTTGTGTCCTTTTAAGAGAAGTAATTTTGTAAATCAGCAGGCCTTCAAAAGATATCAATCTTGCTGTCTTGTCATAGGTAACAACTATATAGTTAGGAACCTCATTGAAATTTGTGTTAGGGTTCCATGCAAAACAATATTTGACCCAGAAAAACCTTAGCCCATAGCACTTTTGAAGGTCTAAGTCGTAGCAGGATACAACTCCCAGATAGCACGTTGTTTTAGGTGATGTTCACAGCTTCAGAAAAATATAATATATTTAAAGGAACTATAAAGGTTGAGTTTTTTTAAAGTATTCTTGGGAAAGTAAAAAAAAAGAACTAAAACACTACAGTGCACTCGTGGCAATCCCACTCAGTGTCTACTGAATGGTACCAAAACCGACTGCTTAAACTGCTTGTCACTTTTTAGGACGGGCACAAAACGTTTTTTTTTCCTGCTTGTTGCCTAGCTGTTTATAACAGTGTACATTAGTATGCATCATCTTAATGCAGAGTTTTCCTACTGTACTTAGCGATTTTCAATTTCGAAAAAAAATATCTGGTCCTGTAGACTTTTGTTCTAATATGTAGAAAACACATGAAATGATTTTGTCATCCCATGATATGATTAGCGCTTACTACAGTATACATCAAGCAGTAAAAGTTACCTTTCTTGGTGCATATCTCACGAAAAATTGTTTTTGTATATGCCATAGTATAAGTTCCTGTTTCTTAGCATATGCCCTTTTCACTTAAAAAATTATCTTGGTGAAACCAACCGGAAACAACTCCAGAGGCAAAAAAGTGGAAAACTCACTTGTGTTTGTCTTTTACAATTTTCTTGCAATTTGATTGATCGAGGTTTCTTGCCACAGATTTATCTTGGTTATGACATTAAAAGTTGGAGGTGGACTTAGACCACGATGGAGCTGTGCCTCCACCCATAGCTGCATCGTAGATTGGTCAGCCGGTCGCTATGGGAGCCTGCCGCCTTTTTCAACCGGAGCGTGTCCGGGCAGGCTTGCTGGAGCCTCCTGAAGGAGGGTGCAGTCGGCAAAGCGCCTTCAACCGTAGAAAAGATATACTATAATAAGTGGGTGCTTTTTATAGAAGTTACAAGTTGGCTTTATTCCCGATATATTCATGAAACTATGCGATAAACTGACAGCCCAAGGCTCACCATTTTTAGTTCAAGCCTCTGATCCGAACCATGAGGAAAGTAACGTGAGAATTATCTGGCTTGCAGTCGCCTTTGACAATTGCACAAAGAAGGGTGCCTCAATTGTGAAGAAGAAGGAGGAGGGTGGCCAGGAGGAAATTAGGAGGAGGGAACCAAGAGGGAGGGAACCAACAAGAAACCGAAGAAAGTGCTGACATCAAATAAAAATTAAATATGTTAATGCAGGAATATTTAATGTACATTAACAGGAAGGACTGCAGGGCCCAGGCTCGCAAATAAAGTCATCTCACATTGATCTCGTATAAACTGTGAAAAAAAACCTCATTTAATGATCTGGTATGGTCTGGGAAGATTAATTTGCATATCTGCCTTTTTTAGTGATGCCTTAAATAAATACTGAACCGAAATCGGTACGCCGATAATGTCAGGGTGAGTGTTGTAAAGTGTTGTATCTAGAACGGATGGCTGTATTTATAGAAATAAAAGACGCCAATGAACGAAGCTGGCATGCCCTCTGACGTCACGTTACCGGGCTCATCGTCCTCCTTTTCTCCCAGGCAAGCTTGGAAGGAAGCCCCGAACTGTGATATGAGACCGGTAGCGTGACATCAGACAGCCTCCCAGCTTCGCTCATTTGCATTCTTTTTTTTTCTTCAAAAATAAAGCTATTCGTTTGACCCATTGTTGTAAAATTAATACATTGGGGTATCTAGCTTCCTGTTGATCCTCCTTATGTATTTTTTTGCGAAGTGCAGATTTTGGTGCAGTACCCTTTTATGGTCTTAATAAATTGCTAATGCATTGGTCATGTGGTATGTGTACAATTTTTATATTTTTCTCGCCATCTGTACATGAAAAAATTATTTTTTAACTCAGCACATTTTTTCCCGTAATCTATGCGTCATGCTAATATTGAATTGTGTCATGCAATTTTTTATTTAGTTTCATTATAGCCTGAGGGATTGGCTTGGGCGGCTTGTCATTTTGTGCTGCTGAGTGATGTACTATCGAGACATTTCTTTCTTTCAAATTTTCAATGCACTTCCCCTATTTGTGGTACTTTAATGTTTTCTAACTATTTTATAATGTGTAGAAAACCTCACGGAACAGCGTTTTCGTATTTTGTGCTAAAGTACACACTGTATTTTTTATTGAATAAATATTGTGTCAAGCTTTTCGAATCAATAGAAAAAAAACGTGCAATTTTTCGCTCGCCTGCCATCATTAGTTGCAATCATGCACAAGATATCCTGACACATTTGTATTTATCTTTAATGTTGGACACTTCTTCAAATGAAAACTGAAAGCCACACACACAACAGTTTGGAATGTAAACAAAGAGTTCCGTGCCCATTATTTACAAAAACACACTATGCATGGGAATTCATTTTACAAATATTGCAGATATCGTAACAACACCAGGTATGTATACTGTTGTTGTAGTGAATTTAAAAATAAGAACATCAATCGAATATGTAATATATTGATTAAGCCTTCAAGCCATTCTTGTTCTGTTGTTGGGATGGGACCGATTTGCGTAAAACAAATCCACTTAAATTTTGAACTGGCCAAGCTCGGTGTAGTTTACAGACTGGTAAAGCCAGCTCTGATTTACGAACTGGTTTACTGATTTACGGCTGCTCAGGTCCTGCTTGTTTCAAAGGCTGGTTAGCTCTGGCTTGGTCAACGGGCTGGTTTTGTCCGGCTTAGTTTACGGACTAAGTAGGTCCGGCTTGATTTACAGACTGCGCCGGTCTGGACTATAATCCGTCTTCTAGACATCAAGAATGTTTTTCTTTCGATATCACGCCTTGGTGTTCTGCAATGCTTCCGGACTCAGTTCAAGCCGCCTTTTTTGGTAGGGACGTCCCTTTAATTTCAAACGCACCTGGCGGCAACCCGACACTATATTGTCAAGCGGCTTCCGCGATGGATATTGTCTGAGGGTCGTGTGACCTCTTCCACAGACCCGTTGATGGGGTTCATTGCCCAGAAAAACAACATTTCTGCAGAATAGTCGATTCTGATAGATGCAGTGTTTTCATCCACCATATAAAAATATTACCAGAAAGGTTTATTGTTTACACCTCATAGATATTTTATTACAAAGTAGTTTAAATCCACTCATGCTAAACATAAGGTAGGAGTTCGAGCACTGTGAACGCTTTTTCTGAATTCCACATTTTGGCACACATTTCACATTAGTAAATCTATAGTTTGGTAACTGGACAAGAGAAATGGGTCAAGCACTGTTGTTCCTAACATGAATGTAATGGGCACTGCATCTGTGGCTGTTTTTTTGTTGACTTCGTGGATGTATTTTATAAAACATGTGGAGGTTTTATCCACGACATAAAAAGGAAACTAGTGACTTTATTTTTGAGCCCGATGTTATCACGAAATATTTCTTTTCGGAAGTTTTGTTTTCACATTCGCACTCGTCAGTCATTCTGGTGGATATCGAGTGAAGGAAAAAGTTGGGCGTTGCAGTTGTTTTCTTAAGATTCATTTCCAAAGGAATGTCAGTGTGTTCCTTATAAAAACATCTCAGAGTTTAAGTACACAAAATAATCTTCCACTGCATCTTGTCTCACAACTGCCGGTATATACTCTAAATTTCACTCACATTAAGCCAAATGTTCAAGAGTATAGCATTTTGGGAAGTGTCGTCTATTGAAACCATCTTCCCGGGTGCAGTGGTTTCATGGTAAATCTTGGGGCGACACTACACACAAATAAAACTATGGCGAATTTCCTTCACCTTTAAAAACCCTTAAAAGGTACTTCAGGCCCCTAAGATAACAATAACATCGATGAATATCTTATAACGCTGAAAGATTTTTGAAGGAAGCGTCAACACATTTCAGATATAGTGGATGACCCTGTAGACAACTTTCAAAAAAAAAACTCACAAAATAATCTTCTGTACATTGACGGAGCACCATGAAAGTAATGCTTGCGACGTCATCCGACTAGATATAGGAAATATATTAGTGCACGTTCTGACATTACCTTTGTTTTGTAAATATTAAGTTGATCATTTAAATTTAGGGCTAATAAATAGCATGCCGGAAAGAGTACAAGGCATGACCACTCTTAAGATGTTTTAGTTGGGAAGTTCGATCGTTCATTGTGCTCCTCCATGGTTTTCTTTTTGACAATATATTCAACGTTTTACTGCCCACCAGAGAGAGAAGGTTTACATCTTAGAACGTGCCTGTTCGTTGTGTCAAAAGGCGACAAAAACGCTTTACATGTATAAGCACTAAAGAAGGCACCTCTAAATATCTTTATAGGACTGATTTGTGTGGTAACTCAGGTCAGATCTAGTTCAGGTCAATTCTTGTTATTTATCTGTGCCGAATACTGTAAGTTGAGTTTAAAGCAGTTTTTTTATATATATCTATAATTACTTCTAATGTTTCGACGTTTTATGCCATGATGCGAGCTAAAACGCGAAGTAAACACAGATATTAGTTGTTTGCGGCATACATAAAAAAACAGGCCAGTTTATGAGATTTGCATAGGGTATACAGAATTCGAAAAAAAAAGAACAATCCTACGACAACTTTGAATTCTAAGGTTTTTTTGCCCAGTGTCTACAACTGCCTCTCAACCCATTTCTTCTGTTAGCGCAACTCAGAGCAGACTGCTTTTTGCTGATTTTCACTTAAGTAAATTTTATGCTACAGAAAAGTAAGATAGAAACTGAAACAGTGAATAATGTAGGCACAACTGGACGTGGTGTTTAGAAAGAAAAGAGGCAAAGTGTCTTTGAATTGTATGCATGTTGCATAAAATTCAGCGATTGTCAAATGACATATTTATTGCGCTGTGGCCTTTGCAAATACGCATAAAAGTTGTCGCAAAACCAATAAGTGACTAATCCAAGCAGTTCACTAATATTTTGAGCTTTTTACACAACGCGTACTGGTGGATATATACCAAACTAATTTGGACTATCGTACAGCAAAGCTTACGTCGGATATATAGCTTACAGGGATATGCGTTATAGAAATACGTTTAACTGCATTTGTAGGAATAAATTACATCAAGCTTTCTTAGACTGCAGCACACCTAAACATACTTAAACTAGCTTGCGTCTATACTCACAGGGATATGAGATTAACAGAATATCGCCTTAACACGCATTTGTGCATTTGTCATGTTTGTATTAAACCGCTTTTTGTTCGCCCTTATATCCGGTGCTTACTGTATTTTATTTCCGTTTAAGTCCAGACGGAGCCCACGCTATGTGGTAATGTGAAGCATCAAGCAGAGTCAAAAGTGCTAGTCCCCAGGCCTTCTCTGTTTATGCTTGGTTCAGCGATGATAGAACACGTAAAGTACCATGAAAAAAAACACATGATAATGTGATTTTCACACTGTCTGACGTGTCCCGTCAGCACGTTGCGCCGTCTGCGCCTGAACATAATGTGAAATGAGGTTTAGTTGAATGCCATGGATTTTTACATGTTTGTTTACGATGGGTGCAGAGGATTTTTACACGCATACATTAAAACCTTTCTTTATATTTTGCAGCTCTTTTCCACGTTGATGGAATTATAATACGGACGCACCTAGAAGGCGACGTCAGGTCGACCGGTCCATGCCGTATGTCGGGACCAAGTGTCTTTGAAGAAAGATTAAACCGCTACGAAGTTGCAATAGTGAGTCTATTTTTTAAATTGTTTAAAATTGTGTAGATAATCAACGAGTGTTATCTGCTTTCTGCCCTAAGATACTTTCCGCAAATAACTCTTTATATTTGGGGAAATAATGTTCTGCAGCAGTCTCTTAGAAAAACCATAATTTTGAGTTAATGTACATAATATCCATTTTACGCGATAAAACATTGCTTGCCCTGACGACTTGAAGTTTTGAAGTGGCTTCTGGCATTAATGGCAAAACAGTCCTCCGATGATTTCAGAAAAAAATGCACAATAGCACTTTTTTAATTAAGTTAAATTTAAATGTAGTTCGGGCTTTTATAAGAAAGCCTCATGCCTAGTATAAATGAAAGCACAAATATCTCCGCCTAGAAAAAGTATATAGGTATATAATATAGTTTGGGCCATGCAGATGTAGACATCCACACTTAAGCACAGAGCTGGTGAGTTTATGTTCGGGAGCAACTGATACCAAAACTAAGACCCGCTTCTTGCGTTTTGAAAAATCAAGACATAGTGCCTAATCGAACGGATTATGTTGCTTGCTCTTTTGCCTCAGTGGATTCGTTCTGAAGCAAAAATAAATTAAAAGAATTTGTTAGAGAGCGGTTGTCGATAGACGATCACTCGCAGCGAAGGACGCCTATAATCAATTCGAGTCATGTAGCTGTCGCCACATTTTGGAATTGTTCATTTTTTAGATCAATACCTGTGGACGTATGGGAAACACTCTCCAGCTTCCCCCGATCACATCACTGGTGTTTTCTTAAGTGCACAGAAGACGAAAATATCTAATTAGTAATTACTTTGCAGCGCGAATACTACAATTTCTTTGAGTGTACCATGAACAATTTTGTGTTTTCTCGGATTGTCTATGACAAGTCAGTACTCAATCTACGGGCTTAAAGGCCGACGACCATTTTACTCATTCCACTATTTCCTCGCGTCCTCCTCTCACTCCATATACCCTTAACACTGTTAGCAGTTTCCTCCTCTCCCGTACTCCTCCCATCTCCTCCCTCCCCTGCGTCCCCTACCCCAGAGCCCTTCCCCTGCTCCGCTAAGCCCATGGTGGCAAAGCCATTAACCCCAGCTAAAAAAATAGAATTACGAATCGAATAGCGGCCTAGAGTCCGCGAGCTACATTGCCGTTGGCCTCAATGCAGGTTTTTAGTCAGCGTGACCTGCGCAGATATTTCTTGATATCTTCCCCTTGAATGTTTTTAGTGTAAAAGGAAAAGGGGATAGGCGACGTTGCTAGACACGATTGGAAGCCGGTGTGATTATAATGCAATTAAATGGCAAGGTGCAGAGCAAGCTGGACAAGAAGGACGAAAACGGTCTTTGTTTTTTGGTGCTTCATTTCGTTTTATCGAGGAGATTTCTATGATTTCGGAAAATATCATCTACGGATGACCTGCCCCATGCAGACGCTGGTTCGAAAGTTGTGTGTTATTATGTGTTCGTGCGAAATAAGCGAATGCATCCTGACAAGGAGAGTTCAATCCTGCTTCCTAGAAGCAGTGGCCTGTGATTGAACGGAGTATAACTTGCGTGCAGTATAGACATTTTTCACTTAATCTTTCACGCTATCATTTCGTAGGCATATACGATATGGGCGAAGAAAAAATAATAAAACATTTTAACCCGCAAATAGTAAAAAAAGATATGACGAAACGAGAATAGGTGATGGCTACGCTTATATACTAAATGCATTCTATTTTCGTTGCGCCGGGAAAACAATGTGTCGCTCATATTAGAAGCTACGATATTTCAAGATGGCGACTCTGTTGTGAAATAGGTCTATAGACTAGTGTCGCCTTACACGTTGTGGCTTATCAACAGTTTATCACTCTTCCAGAAGTTCGTGCAAAAGAGCTTGTTCACTCTTTCTTCCTAACTCTACCTTCCTTGTTGCCCAGAAATTTCAATAGAAATGTATTGATTCTGTATTGATTCGGCCCTGCAAAAGTGTATTTCAGCCTACCAAGAGTTACAGTAATGTTCTATTTGCTCTGCAAAATTGCTTTTTGTCCTTACGTATATCTGTATAGTTTTGTGGACATTTGTATTTAAAATAGTGCTGCTGTGAAGACGGACTAACAGTGCACCAAACAAATGGCGTCACAGCTGTTTGTGGGCACTAAAAGAAAAAAAAACAGTATTATTATTTTTATCATTATTATATTTCCGAATCAAAATTCTGACAAGGCAACAGTTACTTGAAGTAAGACGCCAACTCACGATGATAAAAGACTGCACTGATTAAAGAAACACCCAGCGGACACGCAACACGCAGTAGAGAAACAGACTTGGTTCTCGCTTCCTGGAATTGGACCTTAGTCCTGGAAGATTCCTTCGCTAATCCTCCAACGTACGCGCGGTGACATGTTCATTCGAGGGGGGAAGGGGGGGGGATGGCGGCACTCTTTTGCTGGCTTATTTCAATTCACAAGCTTGCATATTTAACCAACCCACCATCCGAACGGCCCGCTCGGACTCAAGACCGACTTTTTTTAATCCAAGCTTGCCATCCTTCGCTTCCCTTGCTCCATGACATGGGAAAAGGAAAGCCTTGCAGAATGTTGAGTTCGGTCGCCGCGCTTGAAGATGTTCTAGATAAGCAAAGATTATATTATTAGACCTCTTATCTCCATATAAATATCTGATCAAATTTCGGGACCCGCCCATTTTTTTGCAACTCACCGCAGATATCAGTGTCATTGTAAGTACGAGAGCCCATTTGCAGTTATTAATTTTTGCATGTGAATGACACACAATTCAAAAATAAAGTCCGCAGTGTGGCGGGCCATGCGGTTACAAGTCATTACCAGTGGTATTTCTCAAGGTGCTTCCTGGTTTATTGGCAAAAAAGGCAACCAAAAAGGGCGAGTAGCCATCTTTGATATCACTTCTGATGGTGCAAATCGAACCATAACTTCATCTAATATTATTTTAAAATAAGTAGAGGCCGCAGATTAAGTAATAATCAAGAAAAGAACATCGCAAAAAGTAAGTAAGTGCACCTTTATAGCCAGCCGGCAACGAGCCAGGCGGCGCCAGCAGGGTGAAAGCCCACGGTAATACCCTGTCTCGTTGTAACTTGGCAAAGGGTGAACGATAAGCCACACATTGCGTGCCGAAGGCTTCGAAATGCGCGACGTATACGAGCCCAACGCACACATATTAGAGCATGACGCAGCGAAAAGTCTGATACTTCTTCGGAGTAGAGCCGCGCTCCGGTGATACGCAGTCACGCTCCCATTGGCCCGCCTCGGCCGTAGCTTCCGCTGTACTGGCAGGTTACGCCATCACGGCTTCCTGGGATACCCAGTATTTCTTGCTTCAGACACTATGCTAAGCGGCGCCACTAGAGTAAAAGCTCACGTTCGTACAATGCAGACGCCACTCCCAGGGGTACCCAATATTTCTTGCTTTAATCGCCAGATGGCGCCAAACCAAACAGCATTGCAGGTTGCCTATACTATGATACCGAGTTATGATACTTAAAAAGCATTCTAGCGAAAAAGTTAAGATGAAACGTGTTATTCAATAACATGATATAACTGGCTGAGATGTCCTCTAAAGCTCCACCTCTACCGTGAGGTTCTGACCTTAGATAACACTTTGGATTCGCATTAAAGCATGATCGAGTGCAACGCATGCTTGCTGGCAACAAGTCATAAACAAGAACCTGGGTTTTCCTTGTTCTGTCAATTCGTTATAGCGTACTTGACCACTCGACTAAGAGTGTTGACGCTTGAGATATTAACGGAATTATTATATGAATAAAATAGCAGACGTAGCCGGTGGCTGTTGACATATTAAACCTTAAAGTGCAGACCGCATGGCGCGTTTTTCTGCACAAGAAAACGCAACGCGCTATGAACGCTCGCGCTGAAGCTGACGCGGGGGCACACGCATGCAGAAAAAGCCAAGCACCACTGGCCGCGCATTATCAGCGTTGCCAGATAACAAACTTTTCAACACGCGATGGAAATGTTGACACAGATACTACAAAGATGAGTATCAAATGAACAAATACGTAAATAAAACGAGTTTGTGTGTCAGAAGAAACACCAATTCAATTTTTATATGAAAAAAATGCTTTTGAACACTTTGAAATGTGCGGAATACGAAACAGCGTACTGTGCAGGGTCACATGATAGTTCGACAGACCCTCGTTGGGTGAGAGCCGCTTCGACACCTCGGCGCGCGCGTCTTGTTCTGGGTCGGTTAGAAACCAACGCTCCCGCGAAAACGCGCGCCCGCGCGCAGGAAATGACGTCAGTTTTACTCCGACGCGTCTGAATCGCGAGCAAAAACGCGCCATGCAGTCTGCGCTTAAGACACACGTTAGCACAAAATGTGTAGGTCGGAGTTCCAAGAAGGCTAAGTGGCTAAGAAAAAAAAAACACGACAAGCATTGCTAGAAACTGAAACCCTGTCATGGCCGAATCACATGGCGGAGCGAACCGCGAGCCTATTTGCAGAACGTGCACTACTTAACTGTCACGTCAGAAATTGCCGCCATCCGCTCCCGTTCTGCGGACGCGCGGAGTGAAATGCTGGAGCACGTTTTCACTTCCAGATATTCGTCGGGTGATAGGCTTGGAAATAGTTTCGCATGGCAATTTTGCAACAATGGTTTTAATGGGCCAGCGTTAGAAAACTCGGTTTAACGAAAAGCCGGCGGTGTTTGTCAGTTTACTAGAGCCGTGAAGTGAGGGAGGACGAGGAGAGGAGGGTGACGCGTACTACGCTCCTACTGGTTCGAAGCGCTGACGCCAGCACGCATCATCCTCTTCCTCTCCTTCTCTGCCTAGCGCTGACAAACTGACAGACACCACCTAATTTTTGTCAAAACGAGTATTTCTTTTTTGTCGAAAAAGCGTCGCTCAGCTGGTGCGGAGGCAGAAATGATAAGGCACGGCGCTTCGGTGGATTGCGGGCGTTCTCAGTTGCCGCTCTGCCTTCGCCAGATTTTTTTGCTCTCGGTTTCTGTAGTAGCGGTGCGTGGCATGTGATGTGAGCGCGTTGTTAAAACGATGGATACGGTTCTCTCTACAGGTGATTTGGATCCGGTTCCTTCCTTGAGTTATATCAACGTAACTCATCCCACGAGTGATATAGATGCCTGTAAAGTGTTTCTCGTTTCGTCTTTACGTGACGTGAAGTCGCTCGTTTTCTTTGGGGTCTGTGCTGACGTCATGGTGGCCGAATGCCAGCCAAGGGTCTCTTCTCTTGGTTTTAAGTGAGGTCGGGATCGCGGACTCTTTGCGATTGAACAACTTGGTTTAATTAAAGGTTTATATAAGAAAAATACTACATATTTCAAGTTCACTCGTTCTCGAAACTCGATGGCCTCTGCCGTTTTACTCTATAAATGAAACATCTCCACTTCCTCCATTGAATTTCTCAGCATCCCTCTCAATGGCACAGTTATCTCAACTCCCCCTGCATTGCTCTCGATACGTACCCTCTGAAATTTCTTAGTCAACTCTTCTTTCTCGACACTCATGCTCCCAGCATATTTGTTCTCCTCTCTTTCTCTCCTTCATTCTCTCCCTCGAACAGGCATTCTTGTTTTCGAAGGACAGCTACACATATCCCGAGAAACAAAGTCAAATAACGAGTTCATTTGCCGCTACCAAAACCAAACGGCCCTCCACCGCCAACTCTGTAAACATCCCAATTATCGACCCCTGCAAACGCACGCACAAGTCTTTAACAAACATCTCGAGTCCACAATAGCCGATTCCCAGTACAACCCCGAAATATCGAAAACACGGAATGGGACGTACTGTCAACGGCAAAATGCGCGTACTTAAGACACGACACATTCCGAACGAAGCTCGCAAGAAAAGCTATCAACAATACAAAGCAGCTTTGTAGACGAAGAAGTTATACAATGATATCTATAAACAGGTGTAAGGTTACAATGTTCATCTTCGCCTCCACTTGGGGCCCATCGACCCCGGTGGGGGACATGCCCCGTGTCGTAAAGATGCTCGAACCGTCGAAGAAACTAAAAACATTAAAAAAACATTACACAACACGCCGATCTAACCCCCCCAAAAAATATGCCAAACCACTGTTCACGAAACGCCTATTGTTTTCATTACACAGTGCAACTGCTCCTGTAATGCAGCTCTAGAAAACTAAGCATCCGAAAGAGACATGCGCAAGTGAAGTACTTCGAATACATTCGTTCGTTCGGGCAGTCGGCGGCGAACATTCCATACAGTGTTTAAAACAGCGTTTTTCCACCTACAGTTGCCGAAGCGCTGTGGTCTACCGTGGAAGGACAC